>APFE030712367.1:0-28418 GCA_000404065.3 Pinus taeda
CCTTCTGGGGTGAAGCTGCATTTGTTGCGGTTGTTATTCTCAACAACAAAAAATGTCTGAGTGAACAGCACTCAAACTCCTCATGAGCTCTGGTATGGTGAGACTCCTTCGATAAATCATTTCAAAAATTTTGGAAGCAAATGCTATATTAAGAATAATGATGAACAACTTGGAAAACTTGAACCTAGAGTAGATGAAGGCATTCTCCTTGGTTATTCTCCCCACAACAAAGCATATAAGTGTTATAATAAAAGACTTGGAAGAATTGTTGATAGCATTGATGTAGTGGCTGATGAAAAAGGATACATTCCTAGGCAAGTAAATTATGAAAATATCGAAGAGGATGAAGACTATCCTCAAAATTAGATTGATGATGAAGAAGAGACCCATGAAGAAGAAACCCATGAGGAGCCAGAGGAACAGAAAAGGATAGAAGAAAATAATCCTTCTAGGTATGTTCAAAAGAATCATCTAGAATCACAAATTTTGGGGCAAAAGGAGGTTGGCATACAAACAAGAAGAACACTTGTAGAAGCTTCAAGCTATTTGGCATTACTCTCCTCCACTGAACCACAAAATGTAAGAGAAGCTTGCAAAGATGAATGTTGGGTCAAGGCAATGGATGAAGAACTTGAACAAATCGAAAAGAACAACACTTGGGAGTTGGTTCCTAGACCAAAAGATAAGAATGTCATAGGAACAAAATGGATCTTTAAGAACAAGTTGAATGAAAATGGGGAAGTTATTAGAAACAAGGCCAGACTTGTTTGTAAAGGGTATGCTCAACAAGAAGGAATAGACTTTGAAGAAACTTTTGCTCCTGTTGCTAGACTTGAGGCCATCCGAATGTTCCTTGCTCTCTCAAGTTTTCAGAAGTTCAAAGTATTTCAAATGGACGTGAAATCAACCTTTCTGAATGGAGACTTAGAAGAGGAAGTGTACATTGAGCAACCAGATGGGTTCATTCTTGGAAATGATCCAAATCTTGTATGCAAACTAAAAAGGGCTCTCTATGGTCTTAAACAGGCTCCAAGGGCTTGGTACTATTGTTTGGACACATATCTTCATCAACAAGGATTTTCAAAAGGATCAGCAGATAGCAATCTTTATATAAAAATTGAAAATGACAAATTGCTAATACTTGTTCTGTATGTAGATGATATTATCTTTGGCAGCAATGAAGAAGCTATGAGTCAAAGCTTTGCCTTTGTGATGTAAAAAGAATTTGAAATGTCTTTGCTCGGAGAACTGACATACTTTCTTGGATTGCAAATCCAACAAAATGAAGGCGGCATCTCCTTGTCTCAAACCAAGTATCTCAAGCAGATTCTGAAGAAGTATGGCATGGAAGATTCGAAACCAGTATGTACCCCTATGGTTACAGGATGCAGTCTCAGTGCAAATGATGAATCAGCAGCAGTGCATCAACCAACCTATAGATCCATGATTGGAAGTCTACTTTATTTGACAGGTACCCGACCAGACATCATGCATGCAGTAGGAATAGTTGGAAGATTTCAGGCAAATCCTAAAGAAACTCATCTTCAGGCAGTAAAGAGAATTTTCAAATATCTTCAAGGAACTCAAAACTATGGCTTATGGTATCCTAGAGATACAGACCTCACTCTTCATGCATATACAGATGAAGATTGGGCTGGAAGCGTGGATGACAGAAAGAGCACAAGTGGTGGTGCATTCTTTATGGGTTCTAGATTAGTATCTTGGTTCAGCAAGAAACATAGTTCGATTGCATTATCTACAGCTGAAGCGGAATATGTGGCAGTTTCATCTTGGTGCACTCAACTCCTTTGGATGTTGCAAACCTTGCAAGATTTCCAGATCACTTGTACACCACCTATCTCCATCTTATGTGATAATACAAGTGCAATCAGCATTTCAAAGAACCCAGTCATGCATTCAAAGACCAAGCACATACCAATCAAGTATCACTTTCTCCGGGAACAAGTGTTGGAACAAAAGGTCAAATTGGAGTATGTTCCTTCTAAGGAACAAGTTACTGATATTCTCACCAAACCACTGCCCAGGGAAACTTTTGAATATCTAGACAGAAGCTGGGAGTAGTTGATGCATCATCTTGCTCTTAAACTTGTCTATTTCAGAGAAAAATTAGTGTACACCAGTTTCTTAAGGAGGATTCACGTACATACGCCGGTTTGTGCAGAGACAGTCGTGTATATGGAGGCTTGATGGATATCAGAAGGGACAGGCTCTGGTTGAAAATTGTCTGATATGAGTCTGAAAGAGACCATCTGGCACTGGTTCAGGGGGAGCAGATAACTTCTAATGATGCATTGTTGGCATTATCTTAGAAGCTTTTGGTTCTATTTCATAGCTATTGTTGATTTCAGGTAGAACATAGGCAGGGGGAGAACAGAAGGAAATCTTGGTTGCTGATCTGAAAGGTGATTGATAGACGATGTTGCTATCAGTTATTGGTGACTTTCATAAGTCTTGCTCTACATATTTCGTCTCTATGTCATGCATCTCTTGTATGGTGTCAAGGTCATGTAACGGCCTATTTTGGTTTCCCCACTATGCCTGGGATGAAGATCTATTATACTTTGTTGTCATATATAATTTTCTAATGTATCCCCCCTTGGTTGGGTGAATGATCCCCACATAGTTGGGTGATGGATGTATGTATTGAGTCTTTTTGGTGATAGGAAGGTATTTTATGATGTATATGTCATGGTTCTTCTTGAAGAACATCTTTTGCAGATTTTGCCTACAGTTAGGGGGAGCATGGCCAGCACAACAGAACAAAGATTTCAGCATGTACTAAGGGGGAGCATAACCCTTTGCCCTTGATGACAAAGGGGGAGAATGATCTTGAGGATCTTAGTGTTGCCATCAAGTCCAAAGGGGGAGATTGTTGGCATTATGGCATAGGTTTGATGCTATGGCACTGGTGTTATCCTTGATGGCAACCCTCTTTGGTAACAGATCTCAGTTTAGGCTTTGAGAATGAAAGAAAAGGCATATACACAGGTTCATCTAGAGTAAGGCACGTATACACGCAGATTAGACGTAACAAAGGCGCGTATATGTTGGAGAACTTGGTTTTGGACCATGGTAGTTAGTCCTTGGGATTTGAACCTATGGTTTTGGACCACGGCATCTCGTCAGATGTATTGATCCCTAGTATTGGGTCCATGGTATTGGTTTATTATGGTTTTGTACCATGGTATTGAGGAAGGCCTAAGACTATAGAAGAGGAAGGAGATCATGTGGCAAAAGATTATCTGAATTATTATTGAATATCTGAAAAAGTGGTAGATCTGAAATACTGGGAATTGGGTTATGGTGCAGATCTGGATCTGAATAAAGAAGGAACCTTAAGTGCAAAGAAGAAGGATAAGTTCTATTGATGGGTCATAATCCTTAAGCTTGAATGATAATATCTTTGTATGATTTTGGTCTGTTATATGTAGTGCTTGCTTTATCTATAACACTGATAATCTGGGTTAATTAGTGTTTTTGAATATCTGAAAGAGCGAATTATCCTTTATAGATCTGTACGCAGGTTCAGTGAAGCTAAGGCGCGTATACACGCTGTTTTAGAGAACGAAAACAGCGTATACGCAAGTTGTTCCAAACACGAAAGCGTATGCATGCATGCTGCAGGTTATTGAAATAGCGTATATACTTTAAATTGTGATCTAGCTATTGCTATTTATTGCTGCTGTGTTCTGGGTTCAATTTTTGGTGTGTGGTTTCTGCTACTGTGTTTTGGGTACAACTGCTAGAGAAGTATCTACTTGATTCAGATCTAATTGGTGCAAAGGAGATTGGTTGATGGAGAAATTCTTGATGTTTGATTGATGTTCATGGATCCAGTCTGAAAATTTATGAAACGTGGTCCCTGGAAGGAAGAGAAGGTTGTAGTCTTCTACAGGTAGCAGCTGCGTACTAGTATCTCACTAGTACAAGAACTAGGGGGTTGTAGCTCCCTTCCAGGAGAAGCTGGAGAATGAGAGAGGGTTGTAGCTCTCTGCAGGTTGCAGCCTACGTACTGGTAAAGGACTGCACCAGTACATTGTAAAAGAAAGTTTCTAATTTAAAAGAAGATAGAGACGAATTGCAGCAGGTGGTTTTCACCCACATTGGGTTTCCACCTTATATCTTGTGTTCTTGTGTGTGATTGTCTTTCTGCTCTATTTTACTATCTCTGATTATTGGTTATTTGATTTTGCAACACAGATTAACATTCATCATCAGAAAGATAAAGTAAATTAAAAGTTTTCCTTGTATATGCGAGTTCCTTTCTGCATAGTTGCGTATATACGCAGATTTAACTAACTAAAGTAGCGTATATCATTTATTTTTGAAAAGGAATATTTGACTTGATAATACTGATTCACCCCCTCTCTCAGTATTATTTCCAACATTTCTACCATTTCATTTGACATTGTTTTTAACACTTTCTGAAGGCCTTCCAGATCAAAAGGGTCCTTTGAAGTGTTATTTTTAGAGTCATCTATAAACGTTACTTTCTTGGTCTTCCTCTCATCTGTTTGTGATCTTTTTTCTAAAGCTAAGATTCTTCTTTCTACAGACAGGGCTTCTTTCATGTTTTCTACAAGGGTAGCCTTATTGGCCCTATCTACAAAGATTGCAATATTAGAAGGAAGATATGATATATACCATTCTATTTGTACATCTACAACAGATTTAGAGGCACCTGGTATTTTGTTTAGCAAATTTTTAAATCTGGAGTTGAAATATTTGATCTTTTCATCTGTATTAGCTTTTAAACTAGAAATATCGTTGATCAAGGACGCTACAGTTCTGTCATCACCAAATTTTGCAAGAAATACTTCTTGAAAAGTATCCTAGTCTCTAATTGAACCCACTGGAAGGGAAAAATACCAAGGTCCAACAAATCCTTGGAAGGTATAAGGAAACAGTCTGATTACAACATCTTCATGTGCAACCCCATTGAGATTCATGGCTAACATAAAATTGTTTAGATGTTCTTTGGTCGGGAGAGCATCATCATGATTATACTTAGGAAACCATTTTTCTGGATTTGTTGGACTGCATTTGGATTTGCAATGAGGACACCACCAGGATTCGTCCAAGGTTGAGCATGTTGATTGGCCATAACTTGGGTTGAGGACTGAGAAAATGGGAAGGTCAGTCTAGAAGTAGGTATAGATGGAAAAGAAATTACTATTGGGTTAGTACCGATAATTGTATTACTAACAAGGGAAGTGGATATTTGAGAAGTAGTGGATTGAGTAGAAGTGGATGAAGGAATAGATAGGTGGAAAAGTGAAGTGATATCGCTAGTATCTGATTCAGATATTGATGAAGTGACTTCCCTACATCGTGGAGGGATAGGGAACTGAAAAGGAGTGACCCCAAGTTTCTCACTTTGCAGTCTAGTCAATACACCAGATTGTTGTAATAAGGAGGTAACGATTTCTTCAGATAATTCGAGTCTCTCTGGTTTCTCAGCGGAAATGGATATCTGTTCCAGTTTCTGTATCAAAGAATGAACTTCGTGAGATTCGGGAATATAATCTAGTGATGGTGGTTGCCTTACTACTTTAGGAGATGAGGGAGATGTTTCTAAAACTTCAGATTCCTGGTTAAGGGATTTTCAACGAGATCTAGAAGGTATAGAAGTGGTGGAGGGGTTTTGACTCTTGTGAATGCTTTCTGAATGATCTTTAGGTTTATATGCCATTCACAGCTGAATTCCCTCCTTCTAGTGCCAAAATTTTGTGGCTTCAATAATTTTGTTGCCAAAACATGGGGGATAACCACCCAGCCTAGACCTTAAGACAACTCATTTTCCTTTTAAAATGGTGGCTCTGACTGGGGATAATGGGACCCATTTCCCAATGTGGGTTTTAATATGAGAGTGGGTGGTTCATGAGTGTTTTTGCAATATAATAATGATAATCTAAGTGACTTATTCTATGATGTTATTTCTCTAACATAACTTATTCTAATATAAACCCGGGTGTTCTTGCATGGTATGCGATCTACAAATATAACCTTTTAATATGTGATAAGAAAGATTGAACATAATTAAATGGAGATGATAATGTAAATGATAATTCCTTTGACTAAATAATTAGTCAAAGGAATTTATAAAATATATCGCATGTCTAATGAGTTATATATGAAAATTAAAACCTCAGTTATGGCATCAACACAGAAGTGAAATTAATGCTTCACAGAAACAATAAATCTCGCATATAATTCATGAAAAGAATGTTTTGCCACTAATTAAATGTAAACATAGTTATGCATACACGATAATAGTACCACATGTATGAAGTCCTACTCATTTGAAAAATGACATAGACCAAATTCTTCCTTCAAATCAAATTTTCTCCCAAGAATATGTAAGTGCATCAATAAAGGAAAGTAGTTTGATATCTAAAATAAAGTATCATGTTCCATCATTTCACCAAAACATTCACAAACTTATAATAGTGCATTCTTTTCAAATATTTTTGATAAAATTCTGGACCCTTCTCTAAATGCATGAGAAGGGTATAAATATTATTCTAACTAAGTATGAAAAAATAGATTATACAAAATTTGAGGAGGTTTCAAACAACCTTCCTCCTACATAGTTAACTAACTCCAAAAATAAACAGAGATCAACTAAATAGAACTAAGAGGATGACTTGATGTCTGCCAACTTGTCCTTTAAATCACAAATATCGATCATCGGTTGAATTTGAGGAGGTGGCTCAAAATGAGATTTGAGCTATCTTGTAAAGATTACATCGGCAAGAGGTGGCAACTTCCTTTGAGTCGTGTGGAGGGAATGGTTGAGGGTCATGATCTAGCTATGTGGCTTGACCAGATACTACAAATATGACTCCCAGTCGTTCGTAGTCAGTTTCGTAATTGCAGCTCTTTGTTTCCCCACTTTTTCTTGCTAGCCTTTACTCAGAGCAGTTAAGTCAAGCATTTCTTTCAAATTACCCTCCTTCATGAGATTGGTAGCGAACATGGTATGACTTACTACCTTAATGATGTTATTTGATACTCCAGCTGCCCTTGCGGCTGCTAGATTGGCCTGTTTTATCCTAGCATCCCAATCAGTAAAGAGGATGTCTTTGTGAGTTTCCTCAATCTCGGGTAGATTGGCCTTCTTTCCCTCTTCTAATTCCCACCATTCAATGAATTCATAGATTTTGGTGTTTAAATCATTAAACTTTAAACTTCAGTTAATGGCTTTGTCTGTGAGCTGGTTGCTGGTAATCAAGTAGGGAGTGATGTGTGACAACTTTTGGCAGAAATACTCTTGTTGCTTGATGGTGGGCCCCAGTATTGTAGCAATAATGCGGTAACTCCTGGGACTCCCTTCTTTAATTTTATCAACCCGATAGTTCGTAACAAACTTGGAAGTGACAATACTGTATGCACAAGTACTAGCTCTTGCTGCACCTGTCACTTGGTTAGCTGGCACAAGTCTGCTAGGAGCTTAAGCCAACTTCTATGAGCTCTTAGAAGAATCTTTTTAACTGATGGATGAAAGCTAACTCAAAGGAATCTAATCTACTTTCGGAAAGAAACTGAAAGCCAAAAAGAAACGCAAACCCTAGCAAACCCTAATTCTACCGGCTAGTCCTACTGATGCAAGAAAGAGGATGCAAGCTACTGGGAGAGATGCCATTGACTCCTAAGAAGACGAAATGCATGTATCTAAGCTATGTCTACAGCAAAATATGAAAGAACCATCTTTTTTTATTTTTGAATAAGTTGTCAGAATTAGCATGCATGTGATTTAACTGTTTTTCACTGTGCAGAGGTGGATTGGCGAGAGGAAATGCTTGGAAGAGGCCGGGAAGGCTTAGAGAGGGCCTAAGGGGTCCCTAGCACCCTTCCTGAGAGTTTCATAGAGTTTGGACTTCAAGAAACCGCTTTCATGAGCTTCTACAGGAAGTTTGCAGGGGTTCTACAGGATGTTCTGGAATTTGTAAAGGATGTTCTGTAATTTTCTACAGGATGTTCTGTAATTTTCTACAGGATGTTCCAAAAAGAGGATTTTGGAGGGTTGATGGAGGAAAAATGGTGGGAAAGTGGAAATGGATGTTGGATAATGATTTTAAGGGGTCTAGGACCTGGTGGATGAGGCTAAGGAGCGATTGGATTTGTTCGAGGATGTAGGAAGCGATGATGCACAAGAACGTAGAAATTAGGGCAAGGTGGGAAAAGTATGGCAAATGAAGGGTAGGAATCATGGAATAAGGGTTGGAGTAGATTATTTGATGGAGGAAAGGTAGATAGAGAGGTAATACAGGTGCTCTGCAAGTCGTTTTTCAAACTGGACAATCAAACACTTGGAAAATCAAAGACCTAGTTACGTTAGTCTATTCTAACCTAGATAACAGCAAGGAAATGGAATATAAGTTTATTTGCAATGAGATCAGATGAAATAACTATGCAACTAAGTAATCATAACCCTAAGCATGCAACCAAAACTGATATCAAGTTCAACAACTAAAAATCCAACACTACTAATTGCATGGTGAAGCAAAGACAATGTTTTTGGTGGCAGCAAGGTCGCCTTGGTCCCAGATCATGATTCCACTGAGGGAGAGGTGAGATCCAAGGTGCTTGATGGCCTTTTTCTGAAGATATTCCATGTTATTGACTTATCAAACAAATCTTAACATGAAAAGCTACTTTAATCATCAAAAGAAATCTAAATAACAAAACAATATTTAAATCTAAATAGCAGATTTTATTCTAAGTTCGCAGCAAAGACACATGAAAGTAAACAAAGGAGGTACTGGGCACTTGAGATAGGCCCAAACCCAAGAGCTAAAGCCTCCTAAGAGAGATTAGAGCTGGTGCAAAGCTGGATTCATCTTTATTGAGCAAGAAATAATAGTGACATCAAAAACTGTCTACAAGACAAAACTTGAAAATGTGCTGAAATGCAAAGCTAACTTACTGCCTAAAAAAATGACTAAAATCGAACTAAAAACTAGCTAAATTCTGCCTACAAAGTGACTAACTATTGGTTAACCAAAATGAGGCCCTAAGACTTCTTATTTATACAAATTGAGGACCCCAACGGTCCTCCTAAACTTTAGGGACTCAGCTGCCAAAACTTGTAGTTAATAGCAGTCCTACTTGACTTGCTTGGCTGCCCTTGTGATCATTGATGTGGTGGCCCTTGAACTCCGAGCTGATGGTGGATAATTCAAGGTAAGGGCCCATAAATGAAGGGGACACCTTCCTACAAATCCTCTCTCTTGTTCCTCCACAAATTTGGCTGCCAAGTGCTCATAAAAACCTTTAATTTTGTCTCAAAATTGACCAAAAACACTGCACAAAGTACCCATTAGACTTGTTGGCATAATGACTAACCCAATTCACTCTATTAGCATAAATATAATAAAAAAAATGCAATAAAATAATGAGAATGGTGGATTAAGTCGAATTAGGAGGCTGAATGAGCCCATATAATTATCCATTTTTGGGGCTCATCACTTGACTAGAAGAGAATTTAGTTCTAGAGCCTCTTTGATGAACTCCTCAGTAGTAGGAACATCCTTGTACCTGTCCAAGGATTGCTGTAATTCCTGGAGCTGCATGTTTTTGGTTGATAAGTCGGCTTCATGGCTTATTTTCAAGGCTTCCATGTCCTACTACAATTGTGTGAGCTGCTCGACTGCCTACTTGTTTGTGCTTGATTTTTCTTTCTCGAGCTGTTGTTCAAGCTACGCAATTCTTTCCTCCCTTTCCTTTAGCAAAGTAGACATGTCAGTAGCCCTATCCACAGTGGCTAACGTGTATGCTCCTGTGAAATGTGACAGTCTAGTCGATTTTTCAGTCGAATTGAAAGGAATGTCTTTCCAGACAACGTCCATTGGCTCATCTCTAGGTGAGAATTCGGGTGCATCGTCCCTTCTCCTTTTCCTTTGCCTTCAGACTATAGCCTTGTGGAGAGGGCTATAGAATACATCAAGTGGAGGTATCTCCATCACTTTTAGAACAATTTTTGATGTGGGCAGAGCAGGGATTATTTAAACATGCTGGAATGTTGATGCTTCTTGATCCATAGATGTAGACTGTTTGCTTACATACTTGGGATCTGTATCTTGATGAATTTTCAGAGGAGTCTTGAATTCCTCTGTTTCTTGAGTATTTGGTGCTTTGGTGGTGTCTTGAATTTCTGATTTAAATGATCCCATTCTTGCTCCAGACTAGTGCCTTGGGGTTCTGAACTTGTCTCTGTGGCCGAAGTGGCCATTACCTATTTTTCGGCTGGCTTCCTGCTAGACTCAGCCATATTGTCTGCATCTTGGACTTTCCCTGTGTCTGTTATATTCTTAGTGTTTACCTAAGAGTCCTTTTGAGAGCTAGGGTTTGCACTATCGACAATGTTACTTTGGGTAGGATTATCCCCAGGATTTAATATATGCATTGGAATGACCCAAAGCCTCTCTTTCCTGAATTCGTGAAATCGTTGAAAATATTCAGGCTTCAGGTTAGCCTTTGCCCATTCAAGTTCTTGCTCAAAAGAAACTGCTGACTGTAACAAATCCTCAAAGTAATTATCTCCATGATTGTATGCCTTGAGCTTTAGTCCTATAGTGACATTGTATGCCACTTTGTTTGGATCGAATTTCCTTCTAGGAAATGTATGAAGCCTGAGGGCTTCCATTTGTGCTGATTCCTTACTACCACGAACAAAATTAGCTAAAGTAAAAGAGCTGCATTTGATAGGGGAAGTAGGCCATAATGACTTCTTGCCATCTTTAAGAACTTTAATCAGGCCCTTTCCCACAGTCTCGTAGACAATCTCCCTTGCTAATAGCTTATCAGAAACATATAAGGGAAGGACGTGTGGATCAACAGTGCTACCAAAAACCCTAATGTAGGTGAACCATTCCTCAATTAAATACTTGCCTACAACAAGCAGCTCTGCTGCAGCTTCTTGGGAAAACCTAGGGGCTTTCTTATTGAAAATCATTTGGTGTAGGGGGAACACGATAGAATGAAATTTCTTGTAGAAGTGAGGTATGTAATGCGATTCCCATATTTGTTTATGACTAAGATGGATTTGGTAAGGATCTTGTATGGTTCATTTCCATCCCATGGTTGGAAATGTCGTGCAAAAACATATAGCATCTAAAATATAAGCACAGAAATAGAAGGGAGGGAGGTTATCTGAAGATGAGGATTTATTTTGTCGATATTCAGCAATGGAGGTGGCTAAGTTGTCAGAGAGGATAGAAGGCCAATTCATGATATAGGAATTAACACAAGCATCAATCAAGGGAATCCATTCTATTGAAAACTTAGTGTTATTTAGCAGTCCATACATTCTACATAACATTGCTGTTGCATAATTGTAGGGGTTTGCCAAAGAGGCTATTGCATACATACCCGATTTGTCATACTTGAATTTGTTGTCTAACATTCTCCAAGTCTAAATTAACTTGAAGGGGTCCGAATTATTTTTTGCGAAGTTATCCACAAATGTGCTGTCATAGATTTCCTGCAGGTTAGGTATGTGATACATAGCCTTCAAATCTTTTGCCTTGAACAATCCTACGAGCTCCATCCTTGAATTCTTGAAATACCTATCTTCAATGATAATGTTTTCGACCACCCGATCATGTCTATGTAGGGAACGATTTTGGCTCTTGATCCTATCCTATGAAGGAAAGAACAGGAGGCATCTCTGCATTGAGGTCCTGAAGGCTTTGTCAACCCAACTGTTGATCTCGTAACAGTAATTTTAGGACACTCGTTCTCCAATTTGTTTTAAATTACTTCCCAATCTGTTGCACCTCTAGTTGCATCATAGAATGTATTAGCAAAGATAGGAGCTATCTCTGTATCCTCTGTCTCAACAATGGTCTTCTTAGTTTGCTTCTGCATAGCCTTTCTTAAGGACCTGTCTTTTGTCGCTTACCTGAAACAAACAAGATATATCAGAGCAGATGATATCAAGTAATTAAGACTGAAATCCTATGTGAAATGACCTTGGATTGTGAGAAAGGTTTTTATGAGATATTTGATTATAAATACCCATAACCTGGAGAAAAATTATCCTCCCTCGGGCCGCTAAACATTTAATAACTTGTGAACTTGTTTGTTCTTATTATTTAAAACTTAATTGTTCAGCACACTTTACCTCCTTAATCACAGATCATGGTCTTTAAAGGGGTACCATGTAATACTTATTAAATATATTGGGAGAAATGTGATTTCGAAATTTGCAATATCACATTTTGAAAATTGTTAACATTTTTCCTACGGCATGTTCAAGTTTTTTGCGAATTGCGAAATGCAATTGCGCAGTGACAAGATGAGGATATCACAGTGGGAGATCTTTTCTCATATCACCATTTCGTAAAGGATTTATGAAATAGTGATGTGAAAAAGCACGATATGCGATTTGCGATATAAGTTTCCTCCTTAGCTCATTTTTCAAGGTTTTGCTAAGTTTTTCTTTAGAGTTAGGCATTATTGTCCTAGGCTTAAAAATTTGAAAAGGTTCCCCATTTATAACTCAAATGATAGCTATTGTTAGATAAAAATGGGGGGGGGGGGGGGGGGTTGTTTCGTAGTACAACAGGGCTATGGCGAGTTGAGCTATGGAGAGATATTTTGTAGCTGCGTTGGACATAGGGGATGATTTCATCCCAAGTGCATGGATGCTTCAAGTTGTACATGCACAAAATGTGCACGAGCATCTTGTTGAAAACATCTGTTTGGCCATTAGTTTGGGGGTGAAAGGTTGTGGAATTAGTGAGCTTGGTATCCAACATTGACCAGAGGATTGATCAAAATGTACTCAGAAACCTCTTGTTCCGATCTAAGATAATACACTGTGGGATCCAAAAGTGTACCCACAATCGATCAAAGAAGATCTTAGCAATGGCTTATGTCGCGATACTCTTCTTGTAGGCTTCTAGAATGGTCATCTTAGAGAATATATTGACGACCACGAAAACGTAGTCGTTGCCATGCTTAGTAGAAGAAAGGCCTGACATGTAATCCATGGAGATGAATTCCAAGTCCAACTAGGAGTGGGAAGAGGAATATACAAACCTTTCTTCTTGATTATCGATTTGGTAATGGTGCAAGCATTGTAGTATCTCATGTACTTACCAACATCTTGTTGAAGGTTCGTCCAACAAAAATACTTCTGAAACATAGCCACTATTTTCTCTACTCCAAAATGTCTAGTGACTCGATTGTAGTGTGCTTCCCAAATCATCTTGGCATGCTCACTTGAAGGAACACAAAGGTGTCCTAGGTGGCATAGAAATTCACCTTGGAGGTGAAAATATGGAACTTTCTTTCCTTCTAGGAGCATCTGGTAGGTGTTGCCAAATTCTAGATCGCTCTTGTAATGCTGCGGCCACCCCGAAGTCTTGTGTCTACAAGAGTCGAGCACATTGGTTAGCGCGATAAATGGTGGTCACATGATATAGTCTACAACATTATTGGTTCTCCCCTTCTTGTATTTGATGTTCAAATGGAACTTTTGTAGATATGTGAACCATTTCTGATGGCGATCATTCTACAACTTTCCTTGTGTCTATATGAAATGCAGGGGTTGGTGTTTTGTGTGGATGACCATTTCCTTCCAAAAAATTTAATGCTTCCATTGTTGGCATTCCTGCACAATGGAATACATATCTTTGTCATAAGTGGGATACTTTCATACTGTATCTGAAAGTGTCTCATTGTGATATGCCTCCAGATGCCCTTGCTGAGTAAGAACTACACTAATAACATAGTTAGAGGCATATGTCCAACCATCATGCCAAGTTCATCACCCTATTGGTAGCTCGATTTTGTCGGTACAGAAGAAATACAGCACTTGGAGACTCTGTATTAAGTATCGAGTGTTGAATAAGATCATTGTTCGGAATAGGTATCCAATCCCACAAATTGATGACCTTCTGGAACAAATCAAGGGGGCCAAACATTTCCGCAATATTGATTTGAAGTTCAATTATCACCAAGCTCCAATCGAACCCTCTAATGTATGGAAGACTGCCTTCAAATCCAAGGAGGTCCTTTTTGAATGGTTGGTGATGCATTTGTCAACTTGAAAGGCATGACTAACCATTCAAAAAGGACCTCCTTGGATTTGAAGGCAGTCTTCCATACATTAGAGGGTTCGATTGGAGTTTGGTGATAACTGAACTTCAAATCAATATTGCAGAAATTTTTGACCCCCTTGATTTGTTCCAAAAGGTCATCAATTTGTGGGATTGGATACCTATTCCAAACAATGATCTTATTCAACACTCGATAGTCAATACAGAGTCTCCAAGTGCTGTATTTCTTCTGTACCAACAAAATCGAGCTACCAATAGGATAATGAACTTGGCATGATGTTCCCTTTCTACATTAACTCCTGAATTTGCCTCTTAATTTCATCGTTCTCCGGAGTAGAGCATCGATATATCACTCCGTTGGTGATCCATATTTAAACATGAATGCAACAAATTATAGATATAACCATAAATATAGAGATGCAGTAGAAATAACACTTCCTTTGATTAATATCAAATAATGAAATTTTCTTACAAACAGTATGGAAATGATACTAGCTCAGCGATGCTAGCTTATCTCTGAGAATAGATGTGGTGGCTATATGCCTCTAAACTGCATTACAATGAGGCTCAAGGGCCTTTATATTATTAAAAAATAAGAGAAAACCCTAAACAACCAAAACCCTAACTTGAGAAGATGTAACACCAAGAGTTTATGGGCCCCGTAGAGGTTAGTTGGGTAGCCAACTTCTCGGGGTCGTGACTTGGTCATATTATCTCTGTTTGACTTGCATGATACCCTGTTGGAAAGATATCTCCGAGAACTACAAAAAAAAAATGTCTTATTATAAATGGCTGGCAATAGATTGCCAAAAAAATTTCATTTAGGGCCTCAAAACGGATCCAGAAGTTTAGGACCCAAAAAACTGCTAAAAATAGTAAACTTTCGCTAAAATTAAAGAAAATGAAAAACTGAAAGAACAATGGTGGGGGTCCATGTGGAATTAGAGGGTGGCCACCAATACCCACCTAGATCAGTTAAGTAGTCGTGCACCCAGGGTCAGATATATGGAGTGCTTGACCTGATAGTGCAGGGGTAGCCCTGTGGGTGAGGTGAAGATGTATCTGTACTCCTCCATGACCTTGTCCATATGTTGCTACCATGTAGAGGAACTTGGAGGCTATGGATGTGGCCACAGTCTTCTTTTTCCCTCAGGGTGAATCATAAGGAAGACAAATTTCCTAGTCTGGTAAATGATCTTAATACATTGCTTCATAGAGATCAAAGAGATGGTGGTAGGTGGTGCTACCTCCAGTATCTTGTTGGGTTGTGTTATATTGTTTCCACGACTAGCCCATGTAGTTAACTAGGGAGTTAGAGCCCCCCCTTGTTGTGTTGATTGCGCAGCGGTGGGGTCATAGGGGGTTTGAGGGGGTCGGGTAGTCCCCCTCTACAGGGTTCGAGGCAGCGCCCTGGGGATTTTCTTTTTGGATCCTATATTAGGTTGGGCGAACCTACCTATGCTTTTATGCATGGTTTTCGCACATGGTTTTGGACACGATGGTTTTTAGTCCATGGTATTGGATGCTTCGACATGTATAAATATGTATTGTAACATTGAAAGGTATATAATGAAAAAGTAATGTGGTAGTCCCAGTTTTGGGATCCAAGGGAAGATCTTTGTGTATATGTGTTTTATGTGTTATTCTCTCACATTGTTTATTTTCTGTGTTTTAGAATTCATATGCAGGTAATTTCTGTATGGGGTTAAAACCTACATATCTTATATAATTTATTTCCCAAAGAAATAATAAAATGTACAACCTAGACTCATACACAACATGAAAATTCCACAAGTATGGTTGGCTAATCAAGTATGGTTGACATCACAAACTTCAAGAGGAGGAACATCACACAATATCTCATATGTGAAGCGCTTGACGCTGTAGGGAAGGTGAGACTGCTAGCTGACATAGAGATCTCATCCTTAGTGAAGTCACCCAATGGTGTATGGATGCGAGTGTGGTATGGTTGGTAGGCTCAATCACTTCATGAAATTTACTTAAATGAGTTTCTTTTGGCTTCCGATGTCCATAATGGATTGCAATGGAGAACCCTTCACCCACATTTGTGAGTGGAAGATCTTCCCCCCCTCCTCTAGATCTTTAGGCTCAATCTTCTGGATCTTGGTGGTGGAAATGGTGGCACTGAGATCCAAAGGAGGGGGAGCATAAGCATCAATAATAAACTTCACTTTTTCGTTCCCATTACTGGGTTTTGACTCAGATTTAGAGCATGCATCTAATACATAAGCCCTCAGATCGACCACCAGTGACTGCTTGGCTCGAGACTTGCTTGTGTTGTGAGTTGGGCTCTTATGGATCTCACACCATTTCACCGTGTTCTTCCTTGTCTCCATGGTGTTGTTCTTTGCTTGCAACTTCAACGAGTTGTCCTGGGTCACCCTACCTTTGATTTTTCCTTTGTTCTGTGGTTTGGGGGTGCCTCTCCCTTGCTTTAGATTCACAGATTCAAAATCTCACTTCTTCAAGTTTAAATTTCTGCTCGATCTTGATAGCGTATCGATAGGCGATGCCAAGCGAGGAGATTTTCAGGAACTCCATCTCATCCTGGATGTACTTGTGTAGATAGCCATGGTACTTGAGTACCAAATTCCGCTCAAACTCCTTGATACCCAACTTTGTGCGAAGGGTATAGAAAATATTTATGAACTCCAACATGGCTTGGTCCCTTCCCTGCCGCAGCGTGGTCCACTTAATGTATTTATCCTCATAGTTCCTTATAGGGTAATATTATTCCTTAATGGAATCTAAGAAATAATTCCAAGTGGGTGTGACTCAAAATAGTGAGGGTTCCCTCTCTTCCTTCAGTTCACAGTAGGTTTCTCACCAGTCCTTCACAAGGGGGGAAACTTTGAGGAGTGAAAAAGTAATATTTTCTCGATTGGAAAAGTCATGAATTGAAAAATATCCTTCCAATAGATTTAACCATATAACTTTGACGTATGAATCTATTGGCTTATATGGGCTTGACCCAGGTTCGGAAGAATTATTTAGCCAAACAAATCCCACAGCTACCAGCCCTTTCGACAATAGCCCGTGAAGCGTAGACTGAGGTCTCACCCGAGGTAGTAGGGGAGGGTGCTAGAACCAAGTTTCCACACCCCGGGGATGTCTTGGATGTGGTTTGGGGGTCACGCGCTATTTTGAAGCTTCGCCTTATGCTAGATCTGCGCAGATCGGGATACCTTTCTCGCATTTATTATAGATTGAATCACTTATTATTGGCCTAATCTAGTTAAAACAGTCTTTAAGCAAACATTTATTACTTTTGGTTACTTCACACATCAAGATTAATCCAATTCACATGAATTCATTTGTAGCAAATGCAGAAATCATAATAGTTCATTTTTCATAAAAGAGTACAGTTGCAATCAACACAGAATTCAGAAGAAACTTATCTTTATTATCATTCTTCAACAATACATTCAGATCCACCTTGCGCACTCAGCTGCAGGGGTCCACGCACATAGTTGCGGACTTTCTAGGCCTCCGCAGACACAGTTGCAGAGCCTCTACCTTCTACCCTACTTCCTCGACTCAGACTTATAGATGCTTTCAAACTATTCCTTTCAGAACCCATTACATTCCATCTTTCAAAAGAACTACCTTCCCTCATAGAGCCTCACTCTATTTATACTTTCCCTTAGCTTGCGATCCCTCCCCAGGCTGACTCTCTTACTATTTATTTACATTTTTTTTGGGCAGACTACCCTTTGAATCAACCTTCTAAAGTTCGCACTCCGTCCTTTCCGCGGAGTCTTTTACCCTAATATTACCCAAAATTTCGGGCTTCGCACCCCACACTCGTTCCGTGGGGCTTGAGCTACCCAACAGTCCCCCAACACAATCATCGTGACTCGTACCGAGTCACTTACCGACGTGGCTAGATGTTCAGTCTTGGCTTCATGGTTAGCCTTTCGTTGAGTGGCACTCATCATCCAGCTGCTCCTACTTTGTCTCCTGCAACGCTTTTCCAGCTTCAGTGTTTCTACCCTTTCTTCGCAACTAATGATGCTCATTCTACTCTGCTCGGTTAACACAGAACACCCCGTCTGAGGATTTTAGCATGAGCGGCGGGTCTGCATACAGGACCTCCTAGTACCACCGTAGTCCTTTCCAACTGACATATCTCCTCTTCGCACCATCCATTGCAACTTGTGTTGCAATTTTGTGAGACCTTAGATGCTGTCTGCGAGATCCCACTCGTTGAGAACCATCAGAGGCAACTTACTGACTACATCTCCACCCATGGTCGCGAACTGTCCATCCTTTTGTTGTTCTGTTGTAATGCACCATCCTACCCCTAGGTAGGGCGACGACATCCAGACCAATTCTACTTCGCATTCCCTGTT
The DNA here is from genome assembly GCA_000404065.3 of Pinus taeda. Classification (NCBI taxonomy): domain Eukaryota; kingdom Viridiplantae; phylum Streptophyta; class Pinopsida; order Pinales; family Pinaceae; genus Pinus; species Pinus taeda. Next base: position 18,464 of record APFE030712367.1, read on the forward strand.
TTCCGGTACATACCTGCTAGTAATACTGTAGCTTGCGGGATACTTGTAGTTAGCAATACCAGATTCCTTAGAGAGTCCTGCCCCCCCCCTTTTTCCAGATTACTACCTTTGGGTGCTTGCCGAGTGCAGAGATGCTGAATAACTCCATTTGTATTTCCAAAGTGTAGGTTTCCCAACGAATTCCCCATGGTGATTTATAAGCCATGCGAACTTCAAATGCCTGGATTGGTGCTCATTCCAGCTCTTGTACCTTCCTGTGTGAAATCTGTGGTTGATCATTTCATATTTGGTTCATACTGTGGCTCTTAATTTCTTTTCACTAGCTCCCTTTTGCCATAATGCAACCATCTTGTCATGAACAGTGGTATTATCGGTCATCATTCCTTGGAGTGGTGCACTCGCATGGTTTTGTCCGCGGAACCACACACCTGATTGTTGGCCAATTATACACGTACCCTGATACCGACACATCTTTTCCTCAGACTGCTTTATCACCCCTCGCTCTCTCTCAATTGGTCGGAGTGGTGAGACTCTTCATGGGACGATTAGTCAAGTGGTCGACCTACCCATATAGAGCTTCAGGCGACTGCCATTAACTCTACCTAGGAAGCGGTCTCGGTTGAGCTTAGCCAGCTAAAATGCACCCCCATCAGTTACTTCTTTAATGACATAAGGCCCCAACCAATGCATATGCAATTTACTTGGGAATTTCTCGAACTTACTGTCATATAACAATACGAGGTCATCCTTCTTGAACTTGAGCACCTTGATATGGCGATCATGCCATGTTTTCTCGCTCTGTTTCTGTACCTGCTGATGAAATCCCACCAGAAATCATTCTTCGTCCAGTTCGTCAAGTTGTGCGAGACTTTCCTCCAAAGCCCCACGATCTGCAATTCCAGTAGTTTCCGCAATCCATAGGCTGGGCACGATATACTCCATCAACATCATGACCTCCTTACCATAGACTAGTCGAAACAGTTTCTGGCCTGTCAACTTTTTGCATGTGGTTTAGTATGCCCATAGCATAGCAGGGATGCACAAGTCCCAATCGTTCCATCGCGCATTGCAGATCTTAGTCAGCGCAGTTTCCAAAATTTTGTTGAATGCCTCAACGGTCCCATTTTCTTGTGGATGGTATGGCGTATTCTGTTGGTGATATATTTGGAATTCCTCTGTAAGCACGCTAATGATTTGGTTCAAAAAATGCATTCCTCAATCACTCATGAGAATCTTAGGACACCCAAACCTGGTCAACACATTCTCGAACAAGAACTTTGCCACTGTCGTGGCTGTGCAATCCTTAACTGGTTGTGCTTCTGCCCATCGGGTTAAGTATTCGGTCACAATGATGATATAGCGTGTGCCCATCTTCCCTCATGGTTCAATAGGCCCGACAAAGTCAATCACCCATTTCTCAAATGGCTGTAGTGTCACCTGTGGCTGAAGTGGAAATTCATCCCTTCCCGATGGCTTACCTGTTCGTTGGCATACATTGTAGGCCCGACAGTATGCTTTTGAATCTGGATGTGGGGTGGGCCACCATAATCTGGTATGAAGAAGCTTCTGGGCTGTGGCGCAACCCACATAATGTCCGCCAACAACCCCTCCATGTGCTTCGGCAAGGATCTGTTCTCGCTCAAACTCTGGGACATGTCGGTGTAATTTCTCATCATGGCCCATTTTGTAGAGATGGCTGGAAATCATAGTGAAATCGGTTGCTCGTGTCACCAATTTATTCTTTTGTTGTTCAAAATACCCTTGCGATACAATGCCGGTAGTCAAAAAATATATTATATCTTCAAAGTGGCCATCTGCAATGCGCACTGCATACAACTGGTCATCTGGGAGTCCTTCTTCTAGGTTCATGGGTTCCTCGTCTGTTTCAATCCAGGATAAGTTGTCTAGACCCGCATTCAGACGTCCTGGCTTTACAACAACCTCAAAATCATATTCCTGAAACACCAAAAACCATCGACAGATGCGCCCCCCAACATAGGCTCATTCACTAGGTATTTTAGCACAGAGTGATCAGTATGCATCTTAAAATGTCCTCCAAGCAAATAGTGACGATACTTCTAAAGTGTTTACACCATCGCCAATCCCTCTTGCTCAGTAGTAGAGTAATTTTTCTCGGCTTTTGATAACCTTCGACTTGCAAATGCAATCGGGTGGTCAACTCTCTCCACACCTTGCTGAGTAAGTACTACTCCTAACGTGATACACAATGCGTCAACATGCACGTGGAATTTCCACGTCCCATTTTGGAAAGATCAAGATAGGGGCAGATGCCATTTTTTCCTTTAGCGATTCCAGGCTTTTTTTACATTCCTCGTTCCAACAATATGTGGCATCCTTTTTTAAGAATTGTTCCATTGGATCCGTGATCTGGGTGTAACCTTTTATGAATTTCTGATAGTACCCCATGTGTCCCAGCATAGCACGAAGCTGTTTGACACTACACAGTGCTTGCAGAACTAATATGACAACGATCTTTTCCAGATCCACCATTAGGCCTTGTCTACAAACTACATGACCCAACAAGTTCCCAAAAGGAACAAGGAACGTACACTTCTTTAGATTGAGCGCAATCTGGTGTCGACGGATGACAGGTATCTAGCATTAATCGTAAGCTCTTAGTATGTTTCTTAACCAGGCCAAAGACAGTCCAATCGTCAAGATAGACTTCCAAGAATTTATGTATGAATTCCTTGAATGCAGCTACCACAATGCGGGAAAATATTTCCAGTGTATTCTTCAACCCGAATGGCATCACTGTATACTGAAAGCAACCCCATTCCATATCCAACGCTGTCTTGCTTTGATCCTCTAGTGCGATCTTGATCTGATGGTATCTAGAGAACCCATTTGTAAAGGAATACGCTTCCTACCCGCCCACATTTTCTAATACTTCATCAGTAAAAGGTGTGGGAAATGGATCGTTAACACAAGCATCATTGAGTTTCCGTAGATCCACGCAGATGCGGATCTCACCCTTCTGTTTCTTCTTCTGTACCACCATTGGACTTACCCAATCGGACTCTTCGACTGTTTCAATGATCCCGGCTACTAGCATCTTGTCCAACTCTTCTCGTACTTTTGCTTTGTATTTTGGATTCAATCGGTAAGGTCGCTACTTTACTGGCTTTGCATTAGGCTTCAAGGTTATCTTCATCATTCCTGGTTCGCCTTGAATCCCTTTTAGCTCTGTAATCTTAGTAGGGAAGAGGTCTCGATGCTCCCTGAGTAGCTCGAAGACCTTTTCCACTGTAGCGTCATCCCAGTAATCCCCAAGCGTAGCATACTTTGGTTCTTCCTCTATTCCGATATTCACTTGCTTCATTTTTAATGGCGCTGCAACGTCTGGATCTTCTATTTCAGGGCCGTGTACTTCTCGACTTCCTTCTGATTCTGGTATATTGATGTTGCGTGGATCATCCTTGTCCCCTTCTGCTTTTACATTGTAACATTCCAAGGCCTGGCTCAGCTATCGCAACCAATCTGGTTGCATGAGTTCTTCCCGTTCAAGTGGCAACGTGAAAATTGTAGTCTTTACTAGCTTTAACACGTCGTCCACTGTATCCATCCATTGATTCTAAAAAAGAAATGTTGACAAAAACCTTTCGCTCAAGATATCCCACTCACCTGTGCCACGTCGGAGCTCTGTTTCAAGTTACCAATTCCTTGGGATGACATCTAAGGTATGATAAAATAGGTGCACCCATTCTGGTTGCGGCTCTTCGCCATAGGCTTTGGTCCATTTTCTCAGATGTATGTGCATATTTTCTCGTCCATCATATTTCTACTTTAGTTGGAGTGCTGGCTTCCCGAATTGTATCTGCATCATGCACTTACAACTTTGCCAATCTGTAAAAGTGCCTTCATGGGTACCCCACCATCTCGCCGGTGTCACGCGCAAGGCCCATTTGAGCACCTCAAATCGTTGGTACTCTGGTACTGCACTCTCAAACTTCTCGAGGAATACATTTACTACTGTGAGCCCATCATATACTGGTAGCTCATGGTCCTGAGCTTTAATGCAATATACAGATTTTGTCAGCATATTGCAGCTTGACGTAGTTTCCTTGTTCATTCTGTTCCGCTATTGCTCGTCTTCTTCCTCTGAATCATCAGTGTATGGTTCCACGTAACCCTATGAAGTTCTCTGTTCCTCCATTAACTTACCCTTTATTGGCCTTTATGCAGCAATTTGGTAGATACAATCCAAGGCTTCGTCCTGCTCATCGTCGCGCACAGGTTCTGTGTAGTGGTGTCCCTTGGTTGGATATAGTGGAACAACTATGCAGCATGAGTTTTTCTCAAATATCATCTCCTTGTGCTTGAAACTGATAATCCCATTCATGTCGATAGCCTAGTCTAGTCCCAACAATGTGGGGTACGGGCTTTTCTCGTCCACTATCTCAATAACTTCAAAATCCATTCTAGTGCTTGCACCATCCAGGTCTATGGTGATTCCTTGTAGCCTACTCAGGGGAAAGATCTTCTACTGATTTGCCATCCGTAATTGGATCGGAGACCATTGGAGTGGGGGCTTGCTGATACGCTCCCACATCTACTTGGGCAGGACGTTTGCATCCGAACTGAGGTCCAGAATGAACTGATCCATCTCATAGTCACCAATCTGCGTTATTAACCACATTTCGTTTTCGGTCTGCGACATATGGCTCCCCATTCATCAGACTATGCGAGGTTCTACCCATCCTACGCATTTGTTAATTAACTCCTACAATCCTTTCATTGCCCTATTATTGCGAAGTAACTTCATGCAAGTTTCTATGAAAGTTGTTAACATTGAGGGACCTTTATACGGTTCAAACTGATCTCCTTCTAAGATTGCACCGCTCCTTAGTACCATATTCACTTTAGGTTCTTCATTGCGTGGTTTGGCCCTTATCAACTAGACATTTTGTGTCATTGTAGGAGGTGTTGTCCTTTTGTTGCGAATATGTGCTAGCAACATAGGGCAATCTAACAGTTCATGGTTGAATTGTTCACAATAGGGACATGATACTCGAGTTGGATTTATGCAATCCGTGTCCTAGTCCTCCACAATTGTAAAAAAATAGCTGTCCTCGACCCCTTCTTGGTCCCATTCCACCCCGTCCTTGACCTCGCCCTTGGAATCCACCACGTGTAAAGGTTGCGACTGGATTTTGACCTCGTCCAGAAGTCTTTATTCTGTAGGCAGATGCTTGCTCCACCAAAATTTGGCAATCTCTGTCCTTGTGACCCACTTATCTACAAAAGTTAAGAAAGGGATACTGGGGGGTTTGATTGTATTTCGACAACAGGTGGCAATTATTCGTGTTGTGTTTTCCTCCTACTTGAAAGATTGCACACTAGAGCGGGGCGATCACGCTCGGCCCTACCTGTGCCTTTGGTCGCAACGGTGCTAGTCCCCCCGTGACCACAAGGTTTATCGCAACTGGAAAATTGTCTTTATCATGTCCCTGGCCCCTACACTTGATGCACCAAACTTCTTCCCGAACTTTCGACACATGATATTGTTTTAACTTCTGTATTTCCAAACACAAGTTTCAGACTTGCGCTTGGATTTGCTGAACTCCCAACCTTGGGTCTTGTACTAGGGTTTTCGTGTAGCCGCATTGCTGCCTGCAACGCTTCTACTTGGGTTGAGATCTTATGTTGTGACAAAGCTGATTTCGGATATGGCGTTAATGATGCGATAAACCAAGCGCGGTGCTGTGCATTCGTCAGGGTCATGTTGGCTTCACGAATAATGCTTTTTAACCTTTGATCTAGATCCCACAGTGTCTCACTAGGCATCATCATGATTTCTTTGAATACTACGACTGACTGCGACTTCGATTTTGGCTGGCTAAACTCCTTTTTTAACTCCGTGTAGATGTTTGCTATTCCCACCGTTGGGTTGGTGCCCGAATACTTCATATACCATGTTAGCGCTCAGTCCTGCAGTGTGTTGAATAAGACGACTTTCTTGATATCATCATTCGTGATCTATTGCATGTTCCATACTGAATTCAATACAAACCAAACCTTTCCGGATCTTCACTTCCTTCTCCCTTGAATATTGGTAACTGGATGGTGCTCGCCATTACTACCGTCCAGATACTTTGTCGCTCTTTCCTCTAACATCCCCGCCTTTCACACCAGACACCCCTTAGGTAGATCTCGGTCCCGACAATGGAACCATTTTTTGGCTTATATGGGCTTGTCCTAGGTTCGAAGAATTATTTAGCCAAACAAATCCCATAGTTACCGGTCCTTTTGGCAACAGCCCGCAAAGCGTAGACTGTGGTCTCACTCGAGGTAGCAGGGGAGGGTGTTGGAACTAGGTTTTCATACCCTGTGGATGTCTTGGATGTGGTTTGGGGCTCGTGCCCTATTTTGCAGCTTCGCGCTACGCTAGATCTGCGTAGATCGAAATACCTTTCTCGCGTTTATTATAGTTTGAATCACTTATTATTGGTCTGATTTAGTTAAATCAGTCTTTAAGAAAACATTTATTACTTTTGGTTACTTTGTGCATCAATATTAATCTAGTTCACTTGAATTCATCCGTAGAAAATGCATAAATCATAACAGTTAATTTGTCATAAAAGAGTACAGTCGCAATGAACACAGAATTCAGAAGAAACTTATATTTATTATCAATCTTCAACAATACATCTAGATCCACCCTGTGCACTCAGCTGCAGGGGTCCGTGCACACAACTGTAGAGCCTCTACCTTCTACCTTACTCCCTCAACTTGGACTTACAGAGACTTTCAAACTATTTCCTTTCAGAACCCATTACATTCCATCTTTCAAAAGAACTACCTTCCCTCATAGAGCCCCGCTCTATTTATACTTTCCCTTGGCCCGCGATCCCTCCTCGAGCCGACTCTATTACTATTTCTTTACTTTATTTATAGGCGGACTACCCTTTGACTCAAACTTCTAAAGTTCACGCTCCGTGCTTTCCACAGAGTCTTTTTCTTCTGCCATGGGAGGCCATCGGGGTTTGAGAGGCTGGTCTTGTAAAGGTTCAACTAGTTTGATCCCTAACTCCTTATACCCAGACCTCGTTGGGGACATGCAAAGAAAAACAAAGAAATAGCAGATTGCTCTAATACCACTGATCCATACTTATGCAGGAAAATAACATAATACAAATATAAACATAAAGACAAAGATGCAACATAGATAAATCTTCATTTCTTTAATATCAAATAACTGAAATATGCTTACAAGTATAATAGAAATAAACTAGCTTGGGCGATGGTATCTTATCTTTGAGAAGAGATATGGCGACTACATGCCTCTGAACTGTGTTACAATGAGTCTTAAGGGCATTTTTATTATTTAACAACAAAGGGAAACCCTAAACAACCAAAACCCTAACCCAAAGAGATCGAATGCCAAGAGTTTGTGGGCTCTGTTGGGGTTAGTTGGGTAACTAACTTCCCGGGGTCGTAATTTTGAAAAATAGTGTAACTAGGTTCGGTCTTCATAAAACAATGTAAACTTTGAAACAGGAACCCATACTATTACCCGTTTTGTAGAGATAGCAAAAAAGTGACCCGATTTCGAAAAGGGGTTATGCAGAACACACATGTGTTTTTTAAAGCTTCGTTTTTGGCACTATAATTTTTTTTATGTACATTGTGTTTTATAATGGTAGTGTTTTTTATGCTGATTTAAAAACGTGGTAATTCTATACCAGACCCTTTTTTTAAAAGGTTTTTTTTTTTTTTTTTTTACTTTTTTAATTTTCTAATGTATGAAATGTAAATATTATTTTGTAAACTTAATAATTTTTGAAGTGGTCTTTTCTTCATATTTTCTTGTTTTTTATTTAATTTTTTTTTTTTTTTTTTTTTGTAGTGAGGCTTTTATTGTTTTTGCATATTTAAAAGAAGAAGGTTGATATATTTGGAAATTTCGATATTCTACATATTTATACATCGTTAATTAATTTTTCAATCCACAAGAAATAATTGTTTCTAAAAAACAATATTTTTTAACAATGGACATAAAAATAGCCACTTTTAACATAAATATAATTAAAAAATTACACGTTTTGATAATTTTTGCTACAATTGACATGTGAAAATCACAATTTTTATATGAAAATTTTAACTAAAAATAGTTAAAATAATAGTTATTTTTGTGAATTTCATGTCAAAATAATAATAATAATAATAATCACTTTTTTGTTTCAAAAAATAATGGTTAACTTAAAAATTAATGTGAAAATCACAGATTACAAATATTGAATGCATAACAACCTTAATTGAGTGTATATTCTTCTCATAAAATGTCAAAGTAAAAACATTGCAAGTATAACTACCTAATAGTTATAAAAAATGAGCTTGATTTCCAAGCATAACTTAAATTTAATCAACAATGTCATGTAATCCAAACTCTTCGTTCTCTAGAGTTTCATCATTGTTTTCTTTCTCAATATTTTCTACTTCCTTTTGCTCATTTTCATCTTCTAATGGATCTTTCATGTCTGTGAATCTCCCAATGTATGTATTTCCAAACATCCCATGTAATGGTGGTTGAGGTTCCTTTGCCTTTTTTGCCACACGTGATTCACTAAAGTCCCCTTTCTTCAACCCAATTTCTTGCATTGCATCTGGAAGAAATTGAAGAGCATTAATTCTTTGCTGAATGAAATTGCATTGTATGGATCTTTTTCAATTGCAATGCAATTCTTCCTTTTTGAAGGCAACATGCTAGTGTTGTACCTAATTATCAAGCACAAAAGAAATAATGAAGTAAATTAGTACAATGACATATTAATTAAAAAAATAACATATTGAAATTCAATTCTATATAATAAAACTTACCTGAGTCAGAAAATAAATCCAAAACCCAATCTCCTCCATTTGAACATATGTCTATAAGATAGTTAATCAATAATTGTGGTTTTTGATATATGTTAACTATCTTTCCTTTTGCTTTTTTTGTCTTCATATGTTAGTTTTCTCACAACAACATCATAACTCAGTATTTGGCTATGACTCTTTCCGTCCACCCGATTAAAAATCATAGACATATAGCTATCATCTTTTGCCCAACTATCAATATGAATGAACTCACAATGATTTATAAATACTTGATCGTCATGGTTAAGAAGATTTTACTTTTGCATGTAACATGAAATAGTAAAAGTTCAATCAACTTTTACATAAATTAATTTTTCAACATTAATCAAATATACATTTTAAATGTCTTACCATGTAAGCTGCATCCTTGAATTTCTTTTCCCTTTGAAGCTTGACAATATCATTGCCCATTGTGTGTCTGAATGAAATGTCACAAATCTCCATAATGGTGATGACGTGGCTTCTACAAATCGCGCAACCACTTTACTAAGAGCTTGATAAGTATAAGGGTCACTATCATAGTCAATATTTGGAATATTGAAACCATGGGGAATATCTGCAATAACTAGGGCATACTCCCTTTTAGGTATGAGTTTAGCAATGTCTTCACAGTCACCTTGTATTACTTGATATTGAACAATGTCTAGCCATTCCAAATGAAATGATTAAGAGTTGGATCAAATTAAACATTCTTAACACATTTCTTCCTCAGTCTTTCAGTCTTTATTTTTTCAATAAAGGTTTTGAAGCTAGTTGGTGCTCCATTATCATCCTTCTTAATCTTTTATAAAATAAACAAATATATGTGTAAGTTATAAATTAAAAATAGTACACAGATGAATAAAAATGAATGTGTAAATCAAGATACCTTTTTAAATGCAAGATAAAAAGATTTTAATGTTGATGTAGAACTTGAATCTGGATAGTTGCATACGACATCATCCCAACTATCTTCATTCAACAATCTAACCATTTGTTATTGATTTTTCATGTAAACTTTGTGACTGCATAGATAAAGTAACAAAAAGTCAATATAATGATATGTATAACAAATACTACCAAGAACAACATGTTT
>APFE030712367.1:34657-68807 GCA_000404065.3 Pinus taeda
TGGCTGAGTTTGGGGAGGGGGCCGAAAGGGTGTGCAGAGGGAGTGGGTGGCCAGCCAATTGCAGGATGGAGTTGCCCTCTGCCCACCATGCTCATGGTGGAAATATTTGTTAATTTGGTTGACAAAAAGTTTTAAGTTTAGAAAAAAAAATCTACTTCGTTAAACTAATTTAATATGAGAATTTTCAAGGAAAAAAAATTAACTGACCTTTCAATTGCGAGAATTCTTCGTTGAATATGTTGTTGATACCAATGTAGCTACTCCACAAATTTGCTCCAAGTCTTTCAACGAACCTCATAAAACCTTGATGTAATGTGAGTAATAGTGATAATGGAATATATAGGTGAAATTACGGAGATGTTTTACCGTACGGTGAATGTGGGATTAATCAGTTTTAATAAATTTTAACATGTTAAATTTTTTATGGCGATGAATGAAAATATGATAAAGCGAATAGTATGGAATTGTTTTACAGTGGGGTGAATGTGGGATTAATTTGTTTCAGAATTATTATAAAAATAAAAAAAAACATTCAATGTTTAGTAAATATATAACTTTGAACTAAAATAAATTAGGAGAAGTTGTAGTTTCAAATTTTAACTATGATATTCATGAAAAAAATTAGTTTACATTTTCATTAAATTGTAGAATAATAATTGAAGTAAAAAAAAATCTCACAAACTTTTAGAGAAAATGTTTCCGCGAATTTTTGGGAGAAGTTTTGAGAGAAAATATTTTCACGAAATTTGGGGGGGGGGGGGGGGATTTTTGGAAGGAAAATTTTTCATTCTCTAAGTTATATAATATCTTTAGGAGACTCTCTATTTGTATCATTCAACATATTCTATTTGAAAGGGATGGATTGTCTTGATAGTGAAGTTTTGATTTATACAACATCAACATCTTCATCGCGTAACAACTCTATTCATATGGATGAATATAGCGGGAATTCTTCCACTATGAATAGAAAGTCAATTCATCCACTTAGTCCTGATCCTAAAGACTATGAGAGCAGCACTGATGAAAGAGGGGATGGAGAATTTCGAATAAATAAAGAGTCACATATTCTACTTAGTTCGAATTCGAAGGACTATGAAAGCAGTAGTGATGATGAGCTTGATGACAAATTTCAAAAGAATGGAGTCTCATGGTGTCCACTTAGTCCTAATTTTATGGACTATGAAAGCAACAACGATGAAGAGCATGATGGTGAAGTTCAAAAGAATGGAGTGTCATGGTGTCCAATTAGTCCTAATTCTAAGGGCTATGAGAGAAATAGTGTTGAAGAGCATGATGACGAATTTCAAAAGAATGGATTGTCACGGTGTCCACTTAGTCCTAAGTCTAAGGACTGTGAGAGCAACAGTGATGAAGAGCGTGATAACGAATTTGAAAAGAATGGAGTCTCAAAGTGTCCACTTAGTCCTAATTCTAAGGACTATGAGAGTAGTAGCGATGAAGTGCATGATGATGAATTTCAAAAGTATGGAGTGTCACGGTGTCCAGTTAGTCCTAATTCTAAGGACTATGAGAGCAACTTTGATGAAGAGTGGGATGATGAATTTCAAAAGTATGGAGTGCCACGGTGTCTAGTTAGTCCTAATTCTAAGGACTATGACAGCAGCAATGATGAAGAGCGGGATGATGAATTTCAAAAGAATGGAGTGTCACGATGTCCACTTAGTCCTAATTCTAAGGACTATGAGAGCAACAGTGATGAAGAGTGCGATGATGAATTTCAAAAGAATGGAGTGTCACAATGTCCTCTTAGCCCTAATTCTAAGGACTATGAGAGCAACAGTGATGAAGGATAAGATGATGCACTTAGTCCTAATTCTAATGTGTATAAAGGTAGCAGTGATGAATGACACGATGATACACTTAGTCTTAATTCTATGGATTGCGATAGCAACACTGAAAATGCACATGAGGAAGAATAACCAATAAACATCAAGTCAAATTTTCATTGAGTCCAAATTCTATGGACTATGATAATAGCGCTGAAGAAGGGGAAGATGAAGTATCCTCCAAGTCAGTATTTGAAAAGCACAGTTGATCATAGTGTGGATAACATTCCTCTTAATGATGATGAAAATCCTTATACAAATGATGATCTAATGATGGAAATGTCGCCAAGGAATATTGTATCGAGGAGTAGGAGAAGATCTTTTCGTATCAATGCAAGATGTTCTAGTTATACAAGGGGTAGAGCAGAATATCTGATGAGAAGAAGTTCTATCAGCGCACTCATTTCAAGTGAATGTTGCCAAAAAGGTTGCTTGAAAGATATGGATTTCAAATTTGCATTAGAGAGCAGGAAGAGATATCTGTCAATGAATAAAAGCATGCAAAATTCATATTTAGTTGGGTGCATGCAATCTACATTGTCAGGTTATTATTATCATATTAAGACTTTATTTATTTGTAGAAAAGCTTTCAAAATGTTTCATTCAATTGGGAATTTTCGTCTCTCTAGAATTCAAGAAAATTTGGAAAAGTATCCCACATTTTATTCTGAAGTACGTCATAAAAGACAGTTTGGGCCATTATCAAACACTGCAATGTCATGGATGAAAGATTTCTTTTTCAAAGCATGGAGAGTGCATGCCAAATAGAGAGACAATACATATTCCAGATAATTTTTCGAAACGCGAAATCTGCAACTTATACAAAGAATATGTAGAAGGTGCCGAGGAACATGGCCGATTTATTACATATTAATATTTTGTGAAGATATGGAAGAAAGAATTCAACAATGTCTGTATTCCTAAGAAGACAAGGAGGGGATTTGCACTACATGTGCTTCTCTTAAATCAAAAAGGGGAAAATGTGAAGGGTCAGAAAGAGGTAGGCATTCATAACTTTAACTTTTAAAATTGTATATTCATCAAGTATGAAAACATATTTCTGGCTTTCTTTTATGATTTGTAGATTCAATTGTCAAAGAACTTCAGGAGCATCATGAAAAACAAACAAATGAACAAAAAAAGTTGTACAAGCATCGAAATAAGTGTTATGAAAATCCAAATAAATATTTGGCTTTGATAATTGATGGTATGGGCCAGAAGAAAACACTTTTACCACATTTTGTTCGCACACCCAAAAATTTACAGGAGGAAAATTTTATTCAGTATCACTTGGTTGGTTGTATGGTCTTCAATGGGAAAATGTTGCCAAAGGTGTACTTCATAGCTCCAAATATTCATAATTATGAAAATCTGACCATAACCATAATTCATGTTGTGCTTTCTCATTGGTCTGGTAATCTTCCTGAAGTTTTGTATCTACAATTGGACAACACTTGCCGTGAAAACAAAAATCAGGTTGTTTTTGATATCTAAACATGCTTGTTGAATTGAGAAATTTTCAGAAGGTAAAGGTTGGTTTCCTTCTTGTTGGGCACACTCATGACCATATTGATTAGATGTTCAGTCATTTTTCAGTCACATTGAGGAGGAAGGAAGCTAGGAGCTTGCCATCATTAATTGAATGTATTAAGAAATCATACATGCCAGAGCCTACTTTTGATGTGTTGGAAGAAACTGTTGAAATGCGAAGGTTTATTATTGGATCATATGGTGAGAGGAAATGAATTGAACAAATTAATGACATTAGCTTCCAACATCAATTTCATATCAAAAAAATTGATGGGAAAACACTAATATGGGACAAGAAGTATTCAACTACTACATAATGGGCACCGTCATCAGGTTTGCAATTTTTGAAGTTCATTCCAGATCATTCAATATTTGCATAAAAAATATTGTTATTACAATCAATTGGTGAAGTTCATAATGCACGCAAACAAAAAAGAGATATAAATTATTCTGATTTCCTAGAAGAAATTAAAAAATGTATTAGATATACATATGAGTACTTTGACATTACTGATTCAGTTTGGTGGAAGTCATTTTTCAATAATCAAAGTGATATCATTTCAACAAGAACAAATGAAGATATACCTTTGAAAAATCCATTTATTTGGCCACAAAATGTGTCGAATGCACATGAGGAAATAAACATTGCTGAACAACAACAATCTCAAGGTATCATTAATTCTTCACAGGAAGAGGAAAGAGAGATGTATATTGGTTCCAGAATATCTCATGCACAACATGAAGCCATGGAAGACCTTTACAGGGGTTCAATACAAGATATTAAGGAGGGTTGGATGATCATAGTGCTAGCAGATGGAGATCCCAATGGCTATCCATTATGGGTTGCTAAAGTTATCAAGGTCTTTATAGAAAATGAGGATGTTACAATTGTTGAAGTAGATTGGTACACCACAAATACACACCCATTCAATGGTGTGTATAAGCCAGAGATGGTAGTTGACAAAAAAAAATGGCGGAAAGAGAAAAAGAAAGGGTACGAATATAAATCGTCGCCGCACAGACATATTGAAATTAGAGGATGTTGAAATAATTGTTTATGACTTCAATTTAACAAAGAGAGGAACTCTTTGCTTCAAGATGATAAGGATTCTGAAAAGGTTGGTACCAGAAGGAACAATGTTGAGATGGGAGTCTGCTGAAACTAGTCATAGATCTAGAAGAATTTTGAAACCTGAAATGATGGGCATGATTGTGGACTCAGATGGGGCACTAGTTGATGAAAGAGAAGAATATGGAACATCTTCGTCAACATCCAGTCACTCATATGAAGATGTGAATTCTGATGGTGTGCAAGAAAATATGAGTGATTTTGAATAATTGTTTAAGACAATTTATCTAACTGATGTATGCATCGTATCTTGAAATAAAATTTTTGATTTCCATATGGTGTTAAATGAGAAGTTATGAGTCATTTTTATGTTGTTGGATCATTTTACTAGCATTTTTTTTAAGTTTTGAAGATTGACCCTAAAAAAAATATCATCATTCCAGTATAATCACTTTTTCATTTTCAAGCTATATTTTGCATGAAAATTTTGTTTTCACTGCCATTTTTAAAACATGTTCAAAATTGTCCCTAAAAAAAACCATCGTTCCAGTATACACACTTTTCGTTTTTAGCACTGTTTTTTATGTTTTTTTGGCGTTTTTTGGTCAGAGTTCCCGTTTCAAAGTTTACATTGCTATAATGAAAAATTTTGTAATAATGTAATTTTTGTATCAATAATTTTTTTTATATTATTGCTTGAGTCATGGGTTTCACGCTTAAGAAGTTTCTTGGTTTAGTTGTGGCTCCTATTGAGAGCCTTAGGTTGAGTTATGTAAAATGAAGACAACCATGTATTGTTATACTTGTAAATGTAATTGTTGTAAGTCAAAAAGTCCTTCTAGATCATCAATGAAATACTCCAAAATGTACCCACCGAATTGATGCAAAGAAGTCGCTTGAAATAATTTATTTGCACAATTCTAGAAGCCTCCTATTATGTTGTCCTAATCAAGGGATCACACTGGTCTAGAGACGAGGAGACAAGCCTATATAAAGGTAGCGTTGATACCTCCTCATAACACATTCATATCTCTCACATAAGAAAGGAAAAACAAAGAGAAGGGGTCGAAGAAGAAGTAGTTGTAGTCCAAGAGGAAGTTTGTTCCCTCATCTGAATCCATCAAGAAGTTTGTTCACATGTGCGACATTCAGATCTGAACTAGGGCATCATTTGTATGGGCATATTGTTGGGTTAGAGGATCGATCTTGTAGGAATAGGAAGGAGGAAGTTATCAAGAAGAATTTGGCAAGAAGAACAGTCACTCTTTTAGCATCAAGAAGTTTTATATCAAGCTCAATACAAAGGGTCATGGTATGTGAGATCAGTCTCCAAGGAAAGCGAGGATAAGGGAAGGCTAGGTGAGCCTATCCTTGATCATATTTACTGGACTGTCATACCAATGTTGTAGACCTACTGTGCTGTTTGAAATTGCAGAAGGAAACAACTTGTTTGGGTACATTTTGGAGGTATTGTCATTTTGATGTTGAAGGCAGCCTTGAGTCAAAGTTTGGTTCTTGGAATTCATCAATAAATATTCTATAAGAAAGAGTTCGAAGGGTTTTTCCTCTCACGATTTGGAGAGGTTTTTTCCTTGGCTTGGTGCCAATATCTTGTGTACTTGTGCATTGTTGATATTATTGTTTTCATAGTTGGTTGATGATAATAGCACATGTTAATAATAAGAAGCAAAATATAATAAAACAATATCACAAGAAATTATCATGGTTAAGAGAAATAAAGTTATTAAATTGCCCTAAATTTCTCAACATGGTATTGGCGCAAGGTTCTACAAGGGGCATGAAGAAGATCACCTCCCTCATGAAGCAATTGGAAAGTATTAGATCATTCATGACAAGATTCATTAATCAAGATATCAAGCAAGTACGGGTTGTTCTAATCTCCAAAATCGATAGATCTATAAAAGTTGATGGCTTATTCTCCGCACTCTCTGGCACGTTCCAAGATGAAAATATTTGGGTAATTGATAGTGGAGCTTCTAGGCATATGAAAAGACACCATCACTAACTCTAGACTCTCTCCAAGGGAAAGTATTCCTGTTTTGTGGAGCTTGGTGACAGCAAAAATTATCTGGTAAAAAGGCATTGGATCTACCTCCATCAAGCTTGAAGATAGAAGCAACATTCATCTCAACAACATCCTTTATGTTCCAGGTGTGTGCGAAAATATTATTTCTATTTCATATTTAGACGAAAAGGGTGATAGGGTTGCCTTTATAGATGGAAGAGTATTTGTTTGGGCTAAACATTCAAGCATTGAAAAATCTATAACTATTGGTGTCCGAGAAGGTAGATTATATAGATTGGCTTCTCCTGTCAATCAAGCACTTGTTCATATTGAAATTAGTCATGTGAATTATGACATAGAAGATTGGGTCACCTTCACTACAAAATTCTTCCAACCCTAAATTCCATAGTAAATGGAATCCTGAATCTCAAGGAAGAACATGAAGGTGTATGTAAGGGCTGTGCGTTGGGAAATATTGCAAAGAAACCATTTGGACATAGCAAATCTCGTGCTCAAGAGATACTTGATCTCATACACTCTAATGTTTGTGGTCCCATGACCAAATCTCTTGGAGGAGATCTATACTATGTCACTTTCATAGATGATCACTCCAGGAAAACTTGGGTTTATCTTCTTAAGTCCAAGGATGAAGTCTTTTCAAAATTTCAAGAATTCAAAGAAGTGTATAATTTCACATAAAGAAATATCAAGACCTTAAGATCTGACAACGGTGGAGAATACACTTCTAAAGAACTTATAACCTTTTGCAAGGAGGCTAGGATTAGAGGGAGCTCATAGTTCCATATAATACTGAGCAAAATGGAGTAGCTGAACGAAAGAACATGGCCATAGAAGAAAGTGTCAAGGCAATGCTTCATGACCAATATCTGGCAAAATTCCTATGGGGAGAAGCAACAAAGGTTGTTGTCTATATTCAAAATAGAAGTCCCCACATGTATCTGAATAATCGAACTCTTGAAGAAGTTTCATTGGAAGGAAACCTAATGTGGACCATCTTCGAATATTTGGATGCTCGGTGTATATCCACATTCCCATGGAAAAAAGAAAGAAGCTCAATCCGACAAGCAAGAAGGGAACATTTGTGGGATATAGTAATTCATCCAAGGCTTACAAAATCTAAATCAAGGAAGGAAATCAAATAGAGGAAAGACAAGATGTAATCTTTGATGAGAATATTTCATTCAAGAAGTCAAAATATATTTCATCTAATTCCGATGAAGAGGATCTTCCTATAATTGAGGAAGAAATCAATAAAGAGGAAGAATATGATCATCAAGAATATGAAGATCCAAGCGAACCTATCACTATCCTTGAAAAGAGGGAGCAACCTAATTGGTTGACCTCCACACTTCAAGATGCTGAAAGACACCAAACAAGTGGAAAATTTAGAGAGAGCAAGAAACATAAAAGGTACCCTGATTATGCAACCTACATGTCAAAATTGATAGAAGATGAGCCATCCAAATTTGAAGAAGCTTCCAAGCACTCTGAATGGAGGTCTTCCATGAATGAGGAATACCAATCTATAATGAAGAATGGTGTTTGGGAAATTGTTCCTAAATTGGAAAAAAATATGTGGTAACCTCAAAGTGGATTACAAGATCAAGCATGCTGCGGATGGGAGGATAGACAAATACAAAACTAGGTTTGTGGATAGAGGTTTCTCTCAGGAAGAAGGAATTGACTATGAAGAAACCTTTGCTCCTACAATAAGATATACAACCATTCATTCACTGATTTCTCTAGCAGCATCCATGAAGTGGAAAGTTCATCAAATGGATGTAAAGACATCATATCTGAATGGCACCATATATGAAGAAGTCTACATTGAGCAACCTTTTGGATTCCAAATCAAGGATAAAAAAAGGCTTGTTTGGAGGTTGAAAAATGCTTTATATGGCCTCAAGCAGGAACCTGGGGCATGGTATGCTAGGATGGATGCTTATCTGCAAAGGCTGGGCTTTATCAAAAGTTTGGTTGATCCCAACCTCTATATTAAAGTGGTAAAGGATGAACCTATCATGATCTTACTATATGTAGATGATCTTCTACTAACAGGTGTAGAAGAACATATTCATGAATGCAAGAAACAATTGACTACATAATTCGATATGAAGGATCTGGGACCCATGAACTATTATGTGGGACTAGAAGTATGGCAAGAACCTAATGAGATTTACTTGGGCCAAGGGAAGTATGTAATTGAAATTCTCAAGAGGTTTGACATGATGGAATGTAAGCCTATGATGACTCCTATTATTAAAAACCTGAGACTGTTAAGAAAATCTAAATCCAATCTGGGGGATCGCACAAGGTACATGAAATTGATTGGATCCCTAATGTACCTGGTAAATACTCGGCCATATATATTATTTGTACTGAATGTTATCAGTCAGTTTTAGATGGAGGCCCATCATGATCATTGGGTGGAATCCAAGCATATACTGAGATACTTATGATGAACCATATATCACTACCTAAAATATGAGAAAGGAAAAGATGTACTTTTGACAGGATTTACTGATTCCAATTGCGGAGGCAGTGAGAAGGATGGAAGAAGCACTACCAAAGGATGCTTCAGTATAGGATCCTCAATGGTCTCTTGAATGAGTAGGAAGCAAGATATAGTTGCCTTAAGCAGTGCTGAAGCTGAGTATGTAGCAGCGTGTGAAGTTGGCTGTGAAGCGGTTTGGTTGAGGAAATTGGTAGTTGACTTGTTTGCAGGACTGTCGGTCCCTACAACTATTAATTGTGATAATACCAACTATATAAGATTGTCTGAGGACCCAATGTTTCATGGGAAGATAAAGCACATAAATAACAAGTACCATTATATTTGGAAGCTGGTGCGAGATGGTGTGCTAAAGCTGGAGTATGTTCCCACCAATGAGTAGATTGCCTACATATTAACAAAATCACTTGTGAACAAGAAGCTTGTGTATTTTAGAGACAAGCTTGGTCTGGTTGATATGTTGTCCCTATTTGAACAAGAAAGATAAACACTACATTTTTGTCTTCCGAGAATGAAGAAGAAATGGAGGATTGAGTTATAATTTGGCATCCGACACTCTTTGAGGATGTGGTAGGGCATCCAAGATAAGAGTGGGCAAGATGATTGATATTCTTGAGGGTTGGGAACTCAAGAGGAGAATAGTCCTAGTAGGGCATACTCAGAGAACACCCAAGTGGGTATGACCCTATGAGAGACAATGACGAGTGCGTTTATAAGTCATTAGTCTCGCCAACATTGTGCTCTAATCTTTTTGAGAGATAGAGATGTTAGTCAAAGCCTTTCTATATGGAAAACAATGTTGGTTGAAATGATGCTATAAAAAATGGATAACTAATCCGACTCTTTGCTTATGAGAGCTCTTATATTGAGAATGTCCATGTACCATGTATGCATGAATACCTCCCTAGTTAAGAGGGAGTGTTGAAAAATAGTGTAACTAGGTCGGTCTTCATAATGAACAATGTTGTAATGTAATTTTTGTATCAAGAATTTTTTTATATTATTTCTTGAGTCATGGGTTTCATGCTCAAGAAGTTTCTTGGTCTATTTGTGGCTCCCATTGAGAGCCTTAGGTTGAGTTATGTAAAATGAAGACAATCATGTATTGTTACACTTGTAAATGTAATTGTTGTATGTCAAAAATTCCTTCAAGATCATCAATGAAATACTCCAAAATGTACCCACCAAATTGACGCAAAGAACTCGCTTAAAATAATTCATTTGGACAATTCTATACGCTTCCTATTATGTCAGCCTAATCAAGGGATCACATCAACCTAGAGATGATGAGACAAGCCTATATAAAGGCAACATTGATACCTCCTCAATACACATTCATCTCGCTCACATAAGGAAGCAAAAATGAAGAGAAGGGGTTGAAGAAGAAGTAGCCGCAATCCAAGAGGAAGTTTGCTCCCTCATCCGAATCCATCAAGAAGTTTGTTCACACGTGTGACATTCAAATCTGAACTAGGGCATCATTTGTATGGGCATATTGTTGGGTTATAGGCTCGATCTTACAGCAGTAAGAAGGAGGAAGTTATCTATAAGAAGTTGGCAAGAATAACGATGCCATAGAAGGGATAGAATAGACCTAACCCTCTTCGCACATGTGACTATATTCTGAAGTAGATAGGTGTATTATCGTTGCCCTAGAACAATCGCTCTTTCGACATCAAGAGGTTTTATATCAAGCTAAATACAAAGGGTCATGGTATGTGAGACCAGTCTCCAAGGAAATTGAGGACAAGGAAGGCTAGGTGAGCCTATCCTTGATTATATTTACTAACTTTCATACCAATGTTGCAAACTTACTGTGCTATCTGAAATTGTAGAAGGAAACAACTTGTTTGGGTACATTTTGGAGGTATTTCCATTTTGATGTTGAAGGAATTCATGAGTCAAATTTTGGGTATTGGAATTCATCTATAAAGATTCTATAAGAAAGAGTTCGAAGGGTTTTTCCTCTCACGATTTGGAGAGGTTTTTCCCCTGGCTTGGTGCCAATATCTTATGTACTTGTGCATTGTTGATCTTCTTGATTTGATAGATGGCTGATGATAATAACACATGTTAATAATAAGAAGAATAATATAAGAAAAGAATATCATAGGCAATTATCATAGTTAAGAGAATTCGAATTATTAAATTTCCCTAAATTTCTCAACAACTTGGTCATATGATATCTGGTTGGCGCATATGATACCTTGTTGGAAAGATCTCTTTGATTACTATAGGATTTTTGACTAGCTCCTACCAATGGCTATGGGCTTGCTATGGATATCAAGAAATTATGGTTTAGGGGGTCAAAACAAGTCCAGAAGTTCAGGATCCAAAAACTACTAAAAATAGCAAATGCTGTTGTAATCAAAGAAAATGATGAAACCAACTGGAGGTCTAGCTAGAATAGACAGGTGACCACCAATATCCACCTAGATCACACATACTTGAAATTTTTCATTCAACTTCTAGTTCAATGTTTCGTATATTTTCTTTCCTTCTTCTAATTGCATAAGTAATGGTTCAACAACCTCAACCTTCTCTTTCATTAGAGGTTCCTTCTAGATTTTGTTTTTATTTCTCAGCATCTCTATTTCCTCAAGAGAAATTACCAACTCTTCTTCAAGGTCGGCTTCTCCCTCTTCATTATCTAAGTTAATAGCCTTGACTTGCAGATTTTCGGTGGCCATAAACATGAATTCCTTAGGGCTCTCATCATCTTTATCCTCATCTGAGGATTGAATTGACTTACTTTTAGAGGAGCTCTCATCTTGAGCATAGAAAACTATCTTATTAGCCTTCTAATATTTCTTAAACTTTTCTTTAGGATCATAATCCTTTTTCTTCTTTTCAGGACACTTTGATGCATAATGACCATCTTTTCCACAATTGAAACATTTAAAGTGCAACTTACCTTTGTACTTGCCTGATCCTTGCTTGAGCCTCCTCAGAAAGTTAACTTATTCTTCATATGGTTCACACCATGTGTCAGTATGTTCATGATTTCACTTCTTTTTTACAGTTTGAAGGATGATTCTTTGGCTGCATACTTTCCTTTAGAACTCCTCGTTTCATATGCAGTGAGTATTCCAAGAAGTTGATCTAGAGTGAGAGTGCTCAGATTTGGAATTTATTTTATGGCTGCCACCTTGGGATTAAACCTCTCAGGAAGAGATCTTAGCACTTTTTGAATTACCACATCTTCATCTAACCCTCTTATGGTGTTCACAAGTTCATCAATTGTTAAAAAATACTTTGCAATATTTTCATCATCATGCATGTTTAAAGATTCAAATTTCATCCTAAAACCTTCGAGTTTAGCTTTCTTTACCTTGTTGTCTCCTTCATAGAAGTTTCTCATCTTCTCCCAAATAGCTTTGGTAGATGTGCAATACATTAATTTGAAAAGATTGTTTCAAGTAGGCCAGTAAGCAGGTCATGCATTTCTTTAGCATTGCATGAGAAATCCAACTTTTGATCTTTGGTTATTAGTGGTGGATGTCTTCTATATTATTCTTCCACAACAACCCATACATCATCTCTAAGCGATTGAATATAGGACCTCATTCTCACTTTACATAACACATAGTTTGCTCCATTAAATATATGTGCCTTATTGGTAAATCCTCCTTCCTAGTTTGCCATGGCCCTTGATCTTTCTTCTAGTTGTTAGACTAATCAAAAGTAACTTGGTCTGATACCAATTGTTCGAAACTAGGATGATACTGAGGGGGGGGTGAATCAATATTGTAACAATTTTTCCAATTTATTTTACTTAGTGCACATCATTGAATACTTCAGCAATAAATTAAATAACCATAAAAAAGATTAATATCAACAATGATAATGGAATGCACAAGAATAAGTAACTTTCAGAACTTTTCTTCAATTCATTCATAGGGAAAGCTACAATGTGCAATTACAAAGTTCTGGTTTCAACCAACCGGAAGATACAAATTCCTCATTTATCAGCTACAACTAAGTAGAGTTACAACCCCACCTATTCTCCATCACCCACTAGGAGCACCAACCCTTAATCAACAAGATACAACTTTCTTTGAAACTCACTGCTCCATTTTTCATCCATTTTCATGCTAGGACCATGAATACCTTCTCTTCTTTTCTAATAAACAATTTATCCCTGTCACCCCTAAAAAGTAACCTACAACAATCTATGATTACTATGAAAAACACCACCTCATCATACCAATGCCTCACTACTCCAGAATTTCTGTCTCAAAATTAATTGGTTCATTCTGCTTGATCATAACTTCTTTTTTATATTTTCTTTTGCTATCTTTGGCTTTGAATTTGTGCATAAAGTATTTGTTTTTTCTTGTTTTTTATATCTTCTAGACTCTCTTTGTTGTTATGGGATCCATCTCTAAGTTAAATTTACCTTCTCTACCTTTTCTTCCACTTAAACTGAGGCTTTTTGCATTTTAGCCTTTTATAGAATTTAACAGTGCACCTGCTAGTTTTATTTACAGTTAATTTTGCTTAACTACTAATTGCGCTGCCAAAAATGTCATTTCCACCGAATTTAGGCTTATGCCCCTTTCGCTTGTTCCTTTTCCTACTTCTTCGCCATAAGACTGGATCTCTACGACCACCGACTTAGGCCCTGGGTGCTAGGCTCGTTTAAGTCATGTCGGGAGCCTATTTCCTTTGTTAACGACTCAGGGCCATTGATCATGATTATATGCAAAGAAATACACAAGATTCAACACTTAGCCACTCCCATAACCTTCGTGGCTCCATTCTCTATGCCCTGGGTTCATTTCTACATGAAATTACCCAAGGGTTGGGTCTCAGAGCTCTCAAAACCATCTCCCTTTATTATCTGCCGTGCCCCTATTTTTAACCCATGGCATAGGTCTTGGTGTGAGAACTTAGCCCGTAGCTCTCAACATACCAACACATTCATTTATATGCACTATAGTAACCTATCGGGGTCATACCTCTAGGTGTCCCATGGGGGCGACCCGACGCCCATTTAATTTGCTTTCGCCCTGCCTCTGTGGCTTGGTCCCTTCTGCCCGATGCCACCACAAAATTAATTCAACAAACCCGCCAAAGAAATGCCTATGGGATGAGATGTCTTGTGGGTCTTGCTAGCACCCTTTTGATTAGATGTCAGTATGAGTTATTTGTCGACATGTGCTGACACCCATCGCCTGAAAAAAGATCTTGTGCACTGTTTTAAATCTTCTGGGCTCATTTTGCTAGGATGATGTCATGATGACATCACCAGAGACACTTGATGCCTCCTAATTGGTGACATGTATCACCTAGAAACGAGCCTTTTGGGTGCCTAAACATGCTGAATCTACCTGACACATGTACTCCCCTTATTGGTTGATGCTAATGTCACTCTCCTCTGTTGTCTGGGCCTATCACGAGATGCCACCTATCCTCTTGGAGGAGAGTGAAAAAGTACGTCGAGGCCTTGTTTTGTGACCATTTCCTTTGTTGTTGTTTTTCCAAAAACCGTCGAGTTCAAGCCTTTAGTCTTCGACACAAGTCCTAAGTGGATTGTGGTTTTTGGAGGGGTGCCCCCTGAAGTAGCTCTTTTTCATTGATCTACATGATCAAACGTGTGGGAAACCACTTCTGGGACCACGGATCCCATATAATAGACTGTTTCTAGTTCCCCCTAGAAAGCTGCCTGTGGCTCGACATTTTCTTCCCAGTCCATCTCTTTGTGCACCACCTATGGCTAATAAAAAACTTCTCCACTGCTGTTGCGGCCTCCACTTAAGCCTGGAGCTTCACGTCGAGGCTCCACCACTTGGTTTCATACTTGTGCCATCTTTGGCTACGCGCTAAAGGCTCCTATAAACACCTTTTGTTGTTTGACTTTGGAGCCATAAAGATTTGACTTTCTCTAACTTTTGATCCAGGAGGTCTTTTTAGGACTTCCATATACTGTTGGAAAGATCTTTCAAATTTCTATCCATTTGGGTGGCTTACACCTATATTTTCAATGATATTTTCCCTAGAATTGGCTCCAATGCCTTTGATCCTTTTTGCTGCCATTTTGTCATGTTGCTTCATCAGTCTACTCCTTGAGACCTTCTTTGACACCTGCCATACCTCTTTTCTATAGTGAACTCTTTGTTTTCATCACCCTATTTCCATCAATGACAACATATTTCAACACTATCTTATTTCTTATGCAACACACTGATTGAGCTAAGACAATGTACAATTTTAAGGAGGAGGTTGAGGATTGCATAGTGCACAGAAACAAAAGGTGGCGATGAGGGTATAATCACTAGGATTGTGAAATGCATAGTGACTAAGGGACAAGAAGGCACAATTTCATAGTTGAGGGAGTTAGGGATGCGATGAGGTAGGATTTCTCACAATTTTTGTGCAATGCACCGTTCTGAAATGATTGAGATAGCTGATTACGCAGTTGAGTAAGTGAAGAATTGATATAAGGCATGACTATTGACTGAGAATGCGTATTGTGCAGTTTAGGTTTGACCAAGAAAAGATTGCACATTTAGTAAGAGCAAGAGGCAGGGACTAGGCATATGGATTACACAATGCACAATTCTAGAAGGAAATGACTGTGTAGTGCATAGTTCAAAGAGGAAAGGATGGCTGACTAGGTCTTGTGACTACACAATGCGCAGTTCAATAGAGAAAGACAAGGATACTTCAAAAATTGACTAAGTGTGGGATCAATAAGACAAAAATATAATACGAAAACATGTAATAAGACTTGAACATGATAAAAAACTCATAAACAATCAACCACATGAAAATGAAACACTTAACACCCAAAATAAACATGCATACATTGAAATGATGAAAAAAGCACTTACATCCAAGTGCGATACTTAAGATACACCTTTACGACACAAATGTTGCAATGCATAATAAATAGCATTAAAAAAACACATGAGAGTGTGTTGGAGCTTCCTCTAGAGGGTGTGGCATAGTTCACTTAGGTTATGCAAAAACAAGTGAAACCGACACATGCAAACACAATAAAACATAAGCGACACATCTAAGAATGAAAGAAGGAAAAAGTGACACTTGTAAAAGTAAGAATAAGTGAAAACGACACTTTCAAAAGCTAAAACAATTGAAAGAGACACATGCAAAAGTGAAAGAAAGAAAAAGTGACACTTGCGAAAGTGAACACAAGAAAAAACAACAGTTGCTAAAGTGAAAGAGATAATTACAACATCAAAAGTGCGCAAAAGAGACAACTGAGAAACTCACATAGATGATAGTACACCTACAATCAAGAGTGAGAAAATAGCTAACTTGAAGAATTACATTCTCACTACCAATTGGAATTGCACACCAACTGTCAACAAAGGCTGCACAAGCACTGCCTTTATGAACTACGTAGTCACCACCACCAAAGGTTGCACAATAATTATCATAAGCAGTTACGTAGTTACTACCACTAGGCACTGCATAATCAATTTATCTAAGGAATGCATAGGCATTGTCTCAAAATACTGCATAACACCTATCTTCAAGGATAAACATTGATTGCTATGATTTCTAGGAAGGAGTGTTCTTATAAATACATCAAAAGCCAAGCATGTGTAAGCACGTGACTTCCATAGTTAAAATATCACAAGAAGACTTAAGGACTTACTAATCAAGAAGTGACCATGAATAAATTGAGATGATAGATCATAAGATCACAGGAGGCCCCAAAATTCAAGATGTAGGAAAAAATTTGGAGGGTGTTTGTTGCAATGAAAACACTATGCATTTTCACTTTATTATCAATTTGTTTGCAATATTCATTAGAAAACCAATAGATTTGTTTTCTAGGAAAATGTGTGCTGAAAATTAGTGTTAAAACTTGCCTTCCTTTACATTTCCCTAAACTCTTTATTTTTTGTTCTAGGTTTTGACACACCCATGATTGAAATGAGTGTATCTAACATGTATGTGTTTGAAACACTCCTCTTTCCTTTCATTATGCCCTCATCAACCATATCTTTTCCATTTCCCTCTTTTGGTGCAATGAGATGATTTTAAACTCTCCATATATCACCTTAAGGTAATGATCTTGACAGGTTACCTTTACAATTATGGTTGGGTTTCCATAATTTAAAATATTAATGATGAAATAACTTCATTTGAAATTGGATAATATTTGAGGGATTTATAAAGTTTTTTCTATTAAATTTAGGGTTACTTGTCTTCTCTTTCAGTGCTTTAGATTTGAATTTTTCTAAGCATATTAAAAAGAATTTGAGCAGAAGAACAACGCTTACTTTATGTCATCCTCTTCTAATCAAAGTATTTGATAATTGTCTTCTAATCAAAGTATTTGATAATTGTATCAAGGTTTTATGGGTTAAGTGGCCTAAGGTAACATTTAAAAGTGTCTTTTACTACACCCATACAAATTGCAAATTTACGTAAATCTTCTTTCATTTTCAATTCAAGAACATCTAATATCACTCATTGAAGACCTTTTTTTTTATTTATTTCTTCTCCCTTAGATTTAAACCTAAGTTTTAGAACATATAAATCCTTGAAGGAGATCTAGATTAAGCTTGTAAGGTATCTAGGAAATTATCACTAGATTTTAAGGCACTTCACATTTTGGCATTGGTTTAACATCTTTATAAAAAAAAATATGGAAATTATATTGACCTTTTCGCAAGTTGAAACCTATATTAATATTGGATAATCATTTTCTAGTGGAATATTTATCTCTGTCTAGAACATTATCCATTATCAACACTTCCTATGATGTTTTGGTGATTGCCAAGAA
This sequence comes from Pinus taeda, assembly GCA_000404065.3. NCBI lineage: Eukaryota > Viridiplantae > Streptophyta > Pinopsida > Pinales > Pinaceae > Pinus > Pinus taeda. Next base: position 52,427 of record APFE030712367.1, read on the forward strand.
ATTCATTGTTGATGTCCTCAAGCTTTGACGTCATATTGCCTATCAAGTTTGTTATATATTTGAATTTTAAACCTCAAGTTTGTCAACAAATTTAAACCACTTTTTATAGAATTGGTTAAGTTGTCTTTTAACCATCGAACAACAATATAGTGTGATTTTATACTATCATTTGTTTAATTTTATTTTAACAAGAACTATTTTGACATAAAACAACATTAAAAATGTCAGTTTAGAAATAAACTAATTTTTTTAAAAATTAAGGAGAAAGATGGAAAAGTAAACAATGATCTTATTTTGTAAATAAAAAATAAAAGTTAATTGGGTTTATTATGAGTGGTGGTGTGATGGAGTCTTATTTTTCTTATATAGGTTTTATTCTTGTAAGTGACCTGTTGAGCTCATAATGGAAGTTGCTCAATAAAATTATTAGGAGTGAGGGGAAATATTGAGTAGAATGTAATATTTAGGGTGGGATTCTGAAATATTAGGTAAAATTTAATAATATTATATTTTAATTAGTAAATCTCCTTACTCCTCACCACTATTTATTAGGTGGGGGTGGTTATAAATATTGAGTAACATATAATATTGTAATATTATTTTTATGTAATCAATATATTTATAGCACTTAATATAGATGTGTTCCATCTATAAATTTAGTTAATAAGCAGATAAAAACTTAATATTTAAGATATGACAAGATTTTTAATCATGAATATTTACCATGGAGGGAAGAAAATTATAATATCATGGGCTACTAACATGGCTTATCAAATACCATGGGCCATCTAGACTTTTGATTATTATGTTATGGATCTAGGCTTTTAATTGTTACAATACCATGGGGCCACATGCCCAAAAAATATAACTTATTTCCAAAATAAAAATAATTTACAAATATTTATTTTAATTTATTTTTATAATATTTTTTTAATTAAATCTAAGAGAAAAAAAATGTTATAATTTACTTTAAGAGGTGAGGAAACAAAGTGATCAACAGTGATAGAGGAAAGATAGTGGGTGAATTATTTTAATATTTTTATTATTGTATTTTATTTAACATGATTGATCCAAAATATAGGTTTAATATTTTACAACCAATATTTTTATTATTAATTTAAATACTTTCTTAAATACAATACAATGGGATCATATTTATGAAAGAGAGTGAGATGGAAGGGGGAATAGAGTGTGGGAGAGAGGCATAGAGGTGAGAACAATGAGAGAGAGAGAGAGGAAGAGAGAGAGGAGGGGGAGAGAGGGAGGGGGAGAGATGGATTTGGAGGGGGAAAGAAAGGGAGTGACAAGGGAGAGATGAAGATGGAATGAGGTAGAGAGGATATGACGGAAGAGAGAAAAATGATAGGATAAAGATAGGGAAAGAAGGGGAAGAGAGAGACATGGAGACATATATATGGAGGGGAGAGAGGGGGAGTAAGAGGAGGGAGGGAGGGAGATAGTGACAGAGTTGGAGGGTGGAGAGAGAGTGTGTGTATGATGGGGGCAGAGACAGAGGAAGGTGGGAGAAAAGGGAAGAGAGAGGATGGAAAAAGAGAGAGGACTTGAGAGAGAGGAGAGAGAGGGGGAGAGAGAGATGTAGTTGGAAGGGGAAGAAAGACATAGAGAGAAAGGTGGAGAGGGAGTGTCAAAGAGAGAGAGAGAGAGAGAGAGAGAGAGAGAGAGAGAGAGAGAGGGAAAGGAAGAGGGCAAGATGGATAGATATGGGGATAGGGAGAAAGTGTGACATGTTTTTAGGGGGTTGAGATAGAGATACAAATAAGGAGAGATGGAGGGAGGTATAAATATAGATGGCAGGGGGAGAGAGGAAAGAAGAGAAAGATAGAGAAAATTAGGGAGAGGCAGATAAAGTGAGACAAAGGAGAGAGGGAGGGGAAGAGGGAGAAGGAGAGGAGGAGGGAGATAGACATAGAATGGAAGGTGGAGAGAGAGAGAAGAACAAAGAGTCTCACAAAGACAAATACAGACATAGAAGTTAGATCTAGAAAGTCATGAATATTTTAGATTTTCACTAAAATAGATGTATTGATTTCAATGTAGTTGTTTATTTCTAATCCTATTTGATCACATTGTTTCTGGGAAAACTAGTGTCTTTTCGATATGCTAGTCCCACTAAGATAGGTAGCTATCTTACAAACAAACAATCAAAGCAAATTGCGATTTCCTTTAGGTATGATAGATAAGAGAGAAGCAAAGGGGACCAACCTGGATCTTTCGCTTGGCTCCTTGCTTGTTTCCTCTCTCCCTTGATAGAGCTTGCCACTCCTCTCCACCTTGTCCAGCTTTAGAGTATACCTGTAGAGGCAAAGCAACAAAACACCATCAAAGCATCTTGATCTATGATACTATAAACAATGCAGAATCAGAAATACATTGACCATACAATTGCATTCACAAATAACAAGTTTCACAAATGCACGATTATATGGAGGAAAACTCAAATAACTTTATTAATAGTAAATGAGAGGATTACAACCTAGCTATCTGATCCAACATCATCCTCCTAGAATCAAAGCCCTCTTCACCTCATGAAAAGCAAGATCACCCAACAATACATGTCTCTTCTCAAAGATAAATCAACAACACTTCCTTACAAATTACAAAATTCCAGCCTCTAGATCTCTCAGATGAGGGATCCATTATAGATGTCTTGTAAGGTGTGATTCAGCTCTGGGTTTTTGATTAGTGTCATTCCACTAATAGTTCTTGGTTCCACTTGGAGATTTCATTCATCTCTTACTCATCCCTGGGCAAATTATGAGAGGCAAGTGTCGTAGGAGAATTTTCTAGAAGATTCCATGAGAATCCACCTAGCAAACTGTCTCAGCCATTTGTCTATTCTCGTTCATTGCACCCCAGAGAAGGCTCTTTCAGTATGAATCACACCTGGCTAGTGTAGTAGCCAGTATGCATCACACCTTGACCGTGGAGCAGTCAATATGGTCCAATTTTGGGCAGTTCTGAGTGGTTTTTCAGGTGGAACTTTTGGGAAATGATGTAATTAGTTGACCATGATCCTTTAGGGTATGAAACAACAATTTTAGGGGTATAAATACATTGACCATACAATTGCATTCACAAATAGCAAGATTCACAAATGCATGATTATATGGACGAAAACTCAAATAACTTTATTAATAGTAGAAGAGGATTACAACCCAACTGTTTGACCCAGCATCATCCTCCCAGCATCAAAGCCCTCTTCACCTCATGAAAAGCAAGATCACCCAACAATACAATGTCTCTTCTCAAATATAAACCAACAACACTTCCTTACAAATTACAAAATTCCAGCCTCTAGATCTCTTAGATGAGGGATCCATTTATAGATGTCTTGCAAGGGTGTGAGTCAGCTCTGGGTTTTTGATTAGTGTCATTCCACTGATAGTTCTTGGTTCCACTTGGAGATTTCATTGGTCTCTTACTCATCCCTGGGCAAATTCAGAGAGGCAAGTGTCATAGGAGAAGTTTCTAGAATATTCCATGAGCATCCACCTAGCAAACTATCTCAGCCATTTGCCTATTCTCCATCATTTCACCCCACAGAAGGCTCTTTTAGTATGCATCACACCTAGCTAGTGTAGTAGCCAGTATGCATCGTACCTTGACCATGGAGCAGTCAGTATGGTCTAGTTTTGGCCAGTTCTGAGTGGTTTTTCAGGTGGAACTTCTGGGAAATGATGTAATCAGTTGACCATGATCCTTTAGGGTATGAAACAAAACTTTTAGGGGTCAAAGATCCCTTGGTTTATCGACATATATGATTGGGGTTGAAGTGCCCAAATATGTCTATAACGGTTTCCCCTTAAAGCATGAGGTCGTAAAACTTTTGATGTTGGGTGAAATGCTTTATCATGAGGATCCGAGGTATTCAAACTGGAAGGTGACCTGTATAAGATATAATACAATACATCATCATCATATTATTTTCATGTACATGGAATAGATAACCATCTGTGGTTGCAGACTAGTGATTCTTTATATGTAGAGTCATCATCCCTTAGCTTGGATGATCATCTGTGTAGCTTCTGTGTACATTTGATGTCTTTATTTTCTTGAATATATCGCAGCTCAGATGGATGAAACTAGATCCGGGGTCTTCAAACTCGATCAATCTTCACCCGATGTACAAGTTAATCCATGTGAAATTATGTTCTAAAGTCGAACATGGAAAGACATCGCCTGATTACCAGCCAATGCTATAAGCTATTAACAGGCGCGAGAGGAATCACCGATAATGATAATGACCCTTAAGGTACTGCAGTACAATTCACATGGTGTGAATATATGAGTCAATGTCAAACACCATGTAAAATATTTCGGTCAAAGGCCATTGATGTAAACCTGTTGCCATAAGTGTGAAACTTGCCATTGAGGCATGCATGCTTTAAAGTACTGAAAGGGTTGTTTCTAAGTCAACTTCTTGGATAATGAGCTCCTGTCGACAAGAAGTGACCCATCGTAGGAGGGCCTTAATGTATCCCACACCTATGACATGAAACGAAGCAAATGATTTTTTCTGGAGGTGAAAATGATCTGATGATATAAGGTTTAGGAATGACGGTCATGAAAAATGGAGAGTGAAGGTATTGCAGTGGATGAGGCATTAGCTGGGAAGTAAATTCTCTGAATTACTTCTCTTGAACATATTGGTGACACTGAGATGGATTGGTAGTGTTAACCCCAAAAGATGGATGGTGTGGAGGACCAATGGTGACATGACCGGTGAATGGAATAACCCAACCTGACTCAATCATGGTGATGGAGTGAAAGTGTCATGTTCAAGAGTGACCTGCTACCAATGAAGTTCTTCAAGTTTTCTTCGCTTTTTTCCCCAATCATTGCTGACCGTACCTCTTTATTTTTGTCAATCTTGAGGAGGATAACATATGCTTGTTCTATAATTTTCCCTTCGGGCAAACTTGTCACTATGCTTTAGCAAGCCTAGTGACAATGAAACTCATTCTTATCTAGGTGGACAAGTTTGTCACTATTGTTTTAACAAGTTTAAAGACAAAGATAACTTGGTCCTTTTCATGTTTAGAGAGTTTGAAAAGGGATGAAAAGGAAACTCCAGTAGTCCTTTTTCGTAGCATAATCCCTTAAGTTCGAAAAAGTATAAAATAATACGAATTTTTGATCCCTTTAGCGAGCCGAAAAGATAAGCGCTCGATCTTTTTGTGGGATGATCCCTTAGGTCCAGAAAGATTAAAATTTAGAGGAGGGATGACACTTCCCCTTACTTTAATGAGTTGGAAAGGCCAGTAGCTCGGTAATATTTTCATTTTTAACGAGTTTAAAAAGAGCTTAAAAGAGACTCGTTTTTGAGGAACGAGTGATGTTTTCGGGTAGCAATTAGTTCCAGGTAATTTTGGAACTTCTCAAAACATGGCAGTGTGAAGAGGGTGGCTAATAGAATCACTCATCGCAGTTGTTCCTCAAAAGGGTAAACAATCAAGTGGAAGTGTATGATTGGCCAAAAGAATGGAGGTGATGGTAGAACACAACCAAAGGCTCAACAGGTTGATAGTATGGTAATCATAGAGGTCATTTACTGAAGTCGAGTTTATTTTTTAATGAGCTTGAACCTTGTGCCAACATGTGCTCAGTGGCAGGTTTATTTTTTAACGAGATTGAACCTTTCTGAAACATTGCTCGTGATATTGGTCAAAGATATTCAGTCTACCATTTAACAAGTTAGACTCTTTCATTGGTCATTCAACCTGCTCAACTGTTCCATAAAATTGATTAGAAATACATATATATGCCCGGAAAATGAATTAAAAACTAACGTTTTACTTGAAGTACGTGAATAGTAACATAAAAAGTAGTTTTACCTCTCATTTTTACCATTTCATTTCAAATTTGGGATTTTGGAGCTCTGGAGTGGTTTTCCCCCTTAAATTTCATTAACTGATTTCGGGAGATTCGGTGGACTATTCTCCGTGCCGTTAAGACCAGGTAGGAGCTAACCCTGAGCTCTTAATTCTCATTCCATCCTCTTTTGGTTTTGAGCAACTTTTTCCTTGCTTCTGGGCCCTTGGGGTTTGAAGAATTCATTCTCCCTCCATTGCACTTGGCCTGCATTGAAAGGTGTGATGCATACTGAGCTCGACATTGGCCAGTTAGTATGCATCTCACCCTGTGCACAGGCAGGGTGTGATGGGCGCGGAAGGGAAACTTTATACAATGTTTTTTCATGAAATTTTTGTCTATTTTTGCTCACATCGGGATCCTAATTTATCTTTTGTATGTGTTTCACAGATTTATCGGATCAAGGTGGTCATCACATGGTGTGAATGTGAACATAAAGAAGAGGACATGATTGCCTTACACCACCAGGTCACAGTCATTGCATTACGAAACTGTGGTTTGCTCAAATTCTTCCGTATATCTAGCATGAGGCAACAAATCAGTGTGTTGTAATATTTTCTCGATGCATGGGATCCGATCAACCAGGTATTCTAGATTGGAGGCAAATCCATTCCATTGACAGTCGAGGATATCTAAATTTTGATGGGGTTATCGAGGTGTGGTGCCCCTCTCTCACTATCAGGATCTGCCCGTGGGGGTGAATCTATGAGGGATTATATTTGCCAGTTTTGTAAAGATGGATCTCAGCCTAGCAGGAATGGCAAGATGAATATCCAATATGTCACTGATCGGTCTTTGAGGACCATTTTTTTCACCTTTGCTAGATTGGCTGGTAGCGTGTCTCTTCATTTGGCCAACAGATCTTATATGTAGTACGCCCTGGAATGCCTGGAACCAAAGGTATTCAACTGGTGTGAGGCGGTACTTCCGGTTATAAAAGAACAACTCTCCAAGGTAAAGAATGGAAGATCCAAGAACTTTGCCTATGGTTCCATTTTGACTACGTTTGCCTTGGAGAGGATTCCACTGATGCAACCATAGTACATTTCATTAGGATTGCCAGCACCGAGGGAACAACGGATGCAGAGATGGGTTGATCCCATGGCCAGACATGTTGGTCAGTCACAGATTTCTTTCTCTGATGCCTTCTTTGAGTGGTTCGATCATCAGGAGATGGTCTTTGCGGAGTATCCATACATTGGGATGGATTTTCGAGGCGATCTGGATTTGGTGTTATCGGCTGGCGAGCAGTGGAGTGTTATGGGTAAGATGATTTGACCATATCTTTGTTTATTAGTTTTATGATGTTTTAGTGTTTTTTAAATGTTATCAAGACTAATCAAACTCATATATTTTTGTATATGTTGGGCTAGTGTGACCAGCAGCACGCCCAAGGGCAGCTGATGTTCTAGCAGGAGAGGCTATAGGGAGGGCTGTCCTTCGCGATCTAGACATAGCAGAGACCCTGGCAGTGTTGCAGGATCAGGTCGAGGGCCTCACTCTTGGTATTCAAGATGTGAGGAATGACGAGTTACCTCTGAGGTTACAATGCCATACTAATGGTGTGCCAAGTCGATGGACTAGGATCTTGCATATGATCACATAGGCGGTGACATGTTATCACCAGCATCATTAGCCTAGGATGCTTTCCTGCATTCATTTTTGAGTTTCTTGGTCGTGTGGCTGATTTTGTCTTGGACACAAAACATTTTGTAAAAACTACAAATAGTTATATATTTTTGATTTTCAGAGTTTTATCTTAGTTAAATTATGTGACCTGATGCAAATGTTAATTTGAAATGCTTTTCTTTACAAATGCTACAAATGTCTATCTAACACATAATTTGCTAATAAATTAGTTAATGTGTTTAAGTTTTTAGAAATGTGTTGATATTGAATGAAATCAAATTGCCTTTCCAAAATCCTGGCTCTTAGGAACATACGATAATTAGCTGGGTTCCAAATGGAATAGATGCCAGTAAGCTAAAGAATTATGAGTTGCGAATCTAGTCGGACAACAAGTCGGTGTATGCCATGTGAAATGGCATTAGAGAGAACCGCCATCAACGCATGTACTCAGCAATGTTGTTCATTGATCGACCAATACATATCCCCCTGAAACTCACTAACTCACTACTTGGAGAAAAAATGGCCTAGGCTGTAGAAGATAGGTTCGGCGTACTACGACTAGCTCCATCGGCATACCCAACGAATGTTTCCAAAAGGTCCGAAATCTGCAACAAATGCAAAGTGGATTACCTAACCAAAATGACAACTCTTGACGAAAACAAAAATGTAACAAAGCATATCTATAAAGAGATTACTACACTTAATCAAGCATAGTAGCACTTAAGATACAATCCGTTTCGGGGTTGCGATAGTGGAATCCCATCATAATCTACCAGCTCGCAGGCTCCTTTTGCTAATACTCGTTTAAAAATATAGGGGCTCATCCATAATGGTTTGAACTTACCTACTCCCAATTTATCAGAGTCCTGATCGTAAAGTAAGACCAGGTCACCTTCTGAGAAAACACGAGGTTTGAAATTATTGTCAAATTACGCTTTGAAACGTTTCTTATGTGCTTCGTTAGCTAGCGCGGCGTCATGATGGGTTTCATCCAAGTGGATTAATTCCATGAAACGGGCCTTGTTAACACTCAGGTTGTCCCTAAGCTCCTGAAAGGGATACGGCCGAGGTAACCACAAACCAATCTTTGGATTACAGGTTCTAGCCCACCTGCAATCAGAGAGGGCTCTCTCTTAATGATTTTAGCTTTGTTGATGATAATCTTAGGCTAGTTAGTGGGTTCAAGGGGTTTTGTTTGTGTTTGGGTGGAAGGAGGATGCTTTCAAGTAGAGAGGCAATGCATAGTGTGACAAGTTTCAAACCATTGGGCAAGGAGTCGTGGAGTAAGACTGTTGGTGTGTTTTCTTGGTCACAAGAGGAAAAAGGGGCAAGGTAGCTACTCATGAAACAATACTCGAGCTAAATGAAGATTGATTACAGGCTAAGAAATGAGAGGCAAGAAAGAATCTCTCAATCAGGTTAGCAGAGGGAAGATGAACGAGCCCTACCTAGGAGCAACTAAAAATTCCCAGATAACAGTCATTCATATGTGAAATAGAGCAAATATGAGCCATAAGGAATCCATATTTATGCCTAAATCAAGAGGAAAACATTAAGAAGCCACAAAAACTGAGCATAGAGTGCAGGTAAGCAAATTCCAAAACCAAACTTTTGTTCTGTGACTTGAGCATATGTGAAATTGAAATAACAGAGGTAAGGAACACTTATTGATTCAGAAAGCAGCACAAGGTTTCCCTCATTCACTCTTTAGAGACATTAACAATACATCAAACAGTCCATTCTCCAAGCTTTCAACAATCTTTGATTAAGTAAAACATATCAGATACAGAGCGAGTCTCTCTTGGAGTGCATTAACCAGCCCACCAACCCCAAATACATTCTATGGGGATGTATATATACAAAAAAGAGATACAAAATATCTACAGGATGAGTTATTAACTGATAAATTCTTTCATCAACTCCTAAGGAGTGGCTAGTGAGAAAGTAAATGCTGAAGTAAATACAAATGTAACAGCTGTTCTTTTCTGTCAGAAAATGTTGATTTTTGCGTCCATTTGAGTCGGTTGAGGCTGTGTTTTCAAAATCTGCGCTTTTATGGCTTGTTGTTCCAGCTCTTTGCTTTGTCATTGATTTGACTTGCTCCACCTATTCTCTCTTGCACTTTATCCAGTGCTTACTATTGACCTGTAGCTAACATGGAATTTGAAAATTAGAAAAGGAGCCAAAGACTGATGTCACCTGGGTAAAATGGCTAGCATTGCTTGCCACCAATCTTCAGGAGGAAGCTGATGCCTTTGAATCTTGATGAATGTCTCATCCACTTCTGTATACTTGTAATAATTAGGAGGCATCTCAAACAGGTGATTGACTTCATGTTCCATGTAAAATAAGTTTTCCAGCTTATCATAGAGAGTCTGTCCTGTAGGAGGTCCTGCTTGCGCTGAAGAACTTGATGAAGCAATAAGCTGATTTGTGACATAATTATTGAGCCTAGTTGCATACTGGTCACGTGTCAATAACCTTCCAGAGCTGGTTAGTAAGCTGGGAAATCCTCTAGTCTGCAGTGCTGCAAGCTTTATTTCAAAATTATCTCCATCCTTTTGGATTTCCCGACATCTTTCTTCTAGAGTTTGAATAAGACTTCTTAAATTCAGCACTTCCTTGGCTGTCAGTATGGCATTTGTTCTGTTCATGATTTTTAATGTTGCCAATTCTTCCCTGGTTTGATGATTTAAGAAGTTGATCATTTTGTTGGCCTGCTCAAGCATGTTTCCCAATGCTGTTCTGGCTCTCTGAGTTTCAAACTGAGCTTTGCCAATTAGTTCTACCTGTTCATACATGGCTTGAATTGACCTCCATTGGCCAGTGATTGACTGATTTATCTTGGCCCACAAAATCTTCTTTATTTCAATCAAGGTTTTGTCTAAAGCTAGCTCTTTCTCCAAGGCTTTAATTTTGTCATTCAAGGCCTTAGTTTCCCTGGTTTTTTCAGCTACTATGATTTTAGACTTGTCATACTTTTCTTCAAGATTGGCCAATTTCTCTTTGGCCTCTCTTATCTCTGTATCCTGAAGCTCAAGCTCCTTGACAGCTTTCATCATTTCTTCCATGCTCATGCTTGATTCAGATGTTGTTGTAGTTGTTGCTGCTGTTGTTGTTGGGATTTCTGCTGACTGTGTAGGAGGAACAGGGACATTAGCTAGAACTGCTGGAGGTGGGTGGGAGGTTGCCTCTCCCTGCTTGCTCTGGACTGCTTTTTCTAATTCTTCCTCCATCTGGATTACTCTTTGATTCATTTTCATCAGTAAATCTAATGTATCTTCAGTTTCTTTCTCTTGTATTAACTCTGCAGTTTGAGGGTGTTCAGTAGGAGGCAACCTCAATCGCTTTCTCAATGCAACAATCATCCTTTTCTTCATGAGGGCCCTCACACCCTTAGGATCCTTAGGATCATGTCCCAGGTCAACAATAATGTCCTCCAATTTTTAATTCTGTTGTCTTTATCTATGGATGACATTCTTTCCAAATCTAACTGAATGTTAGTGTTCTTTAATGATTCCTTTAATTCATGAGCCAGTGTGGCCTTGTCTGCTAGAGTAGCATAGACCATCTCACCAGTCTGCTTATGTAGCTCAATTTGGTCCATGGGGTGGATGTCTTTGGCCATGAACTATAAATTTGTCTTGACATAGTTTGCAGCTGTCTGTGGCTGCTGAACTTTGGGCTTGAAATGGCTGAGAATCTTTTTCTCTTCCTTGATATCATATGCTGCCATCAATCTTTCCTACTTGGCAGGTGTTGCTTTTAGGAAATGGTCATATAGTTGTATTCTTAGTAGCTCATTTTGAGCTTTGATCTCTTTGAAGCTGGCTTTGACACTAGCTGGTCTCTTGCTTTGTTGTGTGGAGGAAGACACCTCCATGGCATGCTGTCTGTCTAGCTCTTGTTGGAAAGAGCTAGTAGGTGTTTGGAGGCTTCCCTCTTTGTCTCTCCTTGAGCTTTCAAGGATCTCTTCACTGATTTCCTCCTCAGATGGGGAATCAACTCTTTGCCTCTTAGTTTCAGGCTGTTGTGCAGATCCATTGGCAGGTGTGGAAACTTATCTGTCATGTTTTTTGCCTCTTTCCTCATGGGCAGGAGTCTGTAAAACTAGCATTTGGGGTGTCTTTGTTTGCTGTGGAGGAGCCTGTCCTCGGGACTGATCCTTTGAAGTAGCAGGTAGTTCTGTAGTCACCTGTTCTGTATCCATTGGCTCTTTGCCTTTTGTTGTACCTGTTGTTGATGAAGATGGTGCTTGGCCGTGTTGTGTAGCTGCAGCAGGTGATGTGCCCTCTCCAAATTGCTGTGGCCACTTGAATGTTACCTGCTTACAAGAATCTAAGTCAAGAGTTTTTTCAAGGTCTTTAACATTTTGCTCCATAATTTCCTCCTGAGTAAATTCTTCAACTAATGTGTCTTGTGCTCACGCATCTTGATTAGCATAATTTTCAATGTGTGGGATTTTACAGTGTGTATAGGGTGTCAATCTATATTTGACTCTTCTGGCACTAATAAAGCCCAGTGGGTCATAAGGGACCCACCAGAAACTTCTCTTCAACTTATGTTGATCCTTCAGTATTAGGTCAACATCTTGCCAACCTTCCTTCCTGTTGATGATAAAGGGGCCTAGGCGGTCTTTAAATTTCAGGCGAACCTTCTTCTTGGTGCTGTGAAAATGAGTCAGATCTGAATTGATAATTTGCCTGTAGTATTCCAAGGCAAATAACCTCATTGGTACATATCTTGGGAGCCTGTAAGGACAAAGCTCACAGCCATAAATTCTGATGACAGTGTGATCCTGGTATAGATACCAATCACCTAATTTGTAGCTCTTAGATAGCTGCAATATCTTCTACATTTCATAAGATATTCTAGGAGGAGGAGATTTCATTAAGAGGTAGGAGACTAGATAAACAAACTAGTCAATAAACTCACAGTAAGAGTATGGAGAATGCTGGACTTGATGGAATACTGACGACCAGAGGAAAACAAATCTTCTTTCTCCTTTTGAATTCAATTTCTTGATGGGACATTGGAATCTTTTAGACTGATAATATAAGAACAAATGGTAGATGTATGAGGAATATTTGAAGATTCCCTCCCTATCTAGCTTTATGAGCTGGTCATGAATTTTGTTTGCTATGAACTTGGCATAGTTATACTTGATAGAAGGAGGCTACCCTTGGCTGAATGAAGACAACAGAACCAACACTGTCTCATCCACATGTTCACTTGTTTTGAAGCCTAACACATAGGATATCATATCTACAAGTAGCTTGTCAACCTCATTGAAATGGTCATATAGGAATGCAGGTGGCTCCTTAGGTTAGCAATCTGCCTTCATAAATGTCTTAGCAATTCTTTCAATCTTGGGAGCAAGGAAGGAGGAGGCATCGTCCAGCAAGTGCTTCATGGAGAAAGGATATAACAGTTGCATTTGTTTGAAATTTAACATCTGGTTGATGGAGTCAGGAGTGATATAAAAAAGTATGCTTCCAGATGGAGACTTGACAGCCCTCTGTTTCGGTTCATAATTTGCAGCACACAGGTGAATAATCTCTGGAAAAACATTGACAGAAGGGAGGAAATAATGTGGCAAATTGGACTCCAATATTCCATACACGTCAGAGTTGCTAAGGAAATTGTTTCTTAGCCGGCAATAGGTATGCAAATGATTCCTGTTCCCAGCTAGATCTTGAATGAGATAATCATTGTCAGCCAGGGCCATTGCCTCAAGCTCTTTGTTTGGTGTATTCATGGGAGTGATGTCTAGAGCTGATGGAGTGGCCATTTTGAACTTTTCTATGTTTGCACTTGGAGTGAAGATTAGTGAGAGAGCAGACTAAGGACAATCACTTTTGAGTATTTGCAAAGGAGCTAGAAAATGAGTTGAAGTGAGGCAGTAGTCTTCATTGTTTGTAGCTTATCATAAAAGAGGCCAATTCATAGAATTCAAGTAAGCTTTTCCTCTCTTTGATAATTTCACTGGGTTGATAGACTGTGTGGGTAAACTGTAGAGGAAAGAGGGATGATTTTTGAACTGAATATGGGATTTTACAGAGGATTATGGTAACAGGGGGGCAATGCACGGCCGTATGAAGCTTCCACCAGCAATATGAACCTTTACACCATGTTTTGACGATGAAATTTGTAAATGGGCGCGGGTTCACAGAACGTTCTTCAGACAGAGGATTGATTGGAGAATTTTGGGCAACATTTAGGTGCTTTAGTGTCTTTAGTTTTGGTAATTTGCAGAGTTTTATTCAAATGAAATGGAAAAAATGGTGAAATAGGGGCAAATAGGTGAATTTGGGGAAATACCTGGTTTCAACGGCGCCAAGGGTGGACGAGCTGGTACAATGGCAAGCTATGGAGTCGAATTGCAGGTTGTGGGAGCTTGGCTGGTCGAATCCGAGCTTTGGGAGCGAAAATGGTCATGGGATCGAATGAGAGCTTTACAAATGGACTAATAGAAATGAAATAAAACGGTCGTTTGCGTGCTTTTTATGCAAAAAATGACATTTTGGCGCTTTCACGAGATGACGTCAGCATGATGTCATCAGTGGCTCCTGGGTATGGATGGGTGATGTGGCATCTGATAGGGCGGTGACATGGTAGTGACACAGTGGCAAGGCACAGGCAGGAAAGGAGTGAGGTGGCGGTAATGTGGCAGAGCATCGACGGAGCGGAGATGACGCCACGGGGAGACGTGGCGCCCACGCCACACAGGGGAAGGCGGTTTCCGGTTTCATGGCGCACCGCTTTTGTGCACAGGTGGTTTGGGAGGAGGGGGCTCCGCCACAGTCGAGAGGGTGACGCATGGCAGGAGTATGATAGGGAAACCGCTCATCTCCCAGACGCTAACCCTCAGCACATCGGGGGAAGAAAAGACCCGCCCACCGTAGATCCAGGGTGCTGGCCAATGGACGACTGGCGGGACAGGTAAGGCGGAAAAAGGTTAGGGATGGGGCCCGCGCGCCGTTTATCATTTGTTTATTCATACGGCGGGGGGTAAACCTTAGAAATGTGGGTTTATGGTTTAAATGTGCGCTCGGGTCATGGTTATTCATTGATCAAATATCAATGAAACCCAAAATGTAATGCATGCGCAGGGTATGGTATAATTTGATGTGCGGGGGGGGGGGTTAATATGATTATTTATCTATCCAGGAGTTAATTAAATCTCAAATGAACGCGGATGGGCTAACAATGGGTCCCAAGTGGACCTAATGTTTCCCGACTTATATTTATATAGCTATATTGCTATGGGGTAGGATATTATTATTTTTTGGGACTTTATATAGTTTAATAGCAAATAGGGATGGGAAAGTAGTTTAGGGAGCTATATAGTAGAATTAGGAGTTAATATGACTTGGTGGAGTGGAAATGTAAGGGAAATGATGCCAAGTTGAAGCTCTGAAACTTAGACATATGATTTAAATGGGATATGGAGAAATGATTTTACACAAGAAATGTGGCTTCTTTTCACTAAGTCAACTCAGATGTCAACTTGGTTTTTAATAAGAATGGAGTGAAGCTGGACTTTTGGGCAAATCCCAAGGCCCTCGAGGGGATGTTAGTGAATGATTTCTAGGGGGATGAAGGGGAATTAGTCATGCTTCCAAATTTTTCCATCAAGCACTTCCTTGGTACTTCTGTCACGGATGAAATAAGCTCTGATTGATCATACATTAGGCGATCAAGACCTTGTTTCTACAACCTCACACTATCTACCCATCCTAATAATTCTAACATTTTTTCTTCCTTGGGTTGGGTGCGCTTAGATTAGCAAACCCTGATTGTCTTTTTTTCTTTTCTTTTGACTTTCCTCCTATCTAAATGTACCCTTATCTCTTCCAAGGGCCCAGATTAAGCAGTTGGGCTCCTTAAACTCTCTACCTAGCTAGTCATCTGCCGAGCTTGAGCTGTTTGGACAGGAATCATTCTCTATTCTGCAACAAAAAATTTAAACATGGCATGGTCCAGATTGAACAGTTGGGCCATCCGTCAAATGTAATAAGCGACAGTACATCCACATGATGAATTTGCAAAAATAGGACAGCAGTGACACTTTGACAGGCACACTCTCATGGACACTTCTTTGGCCTCTGTAGCAAATATGGAACATTGCAGCATGCAAAGTATGGCATATTTGGCATGTAAAAATGTCGATCATGAAAGATGAATACCTGCTACAGCAGGAGGCTAATAGTGGCTCCACTTGGGGATGGCTTTTTCTTGTGAAAAGTCAGGAACAACAGGTCAAAATGCCTTAGTCTTTAGTTGTTGCTGTATTCTTGCAAAATTCCCTTTGCTGGCTACTCTATTTATGAACATGACAACAGACTTGAAGAGCTTAGGGCCTTCACTTTGGGCTTCAATCACAGCAAGCTTTCTATCCAAACAGAAAACTGAATCCTACCTACCTACTCTAATCAACACTTACTTTGCTGTTAGGTGAAATAAAATAGCCAGTGCAGCCACTTAAGCAACTGTAGAAAGAAATGAATTGGCTGACTGATTGTTAATGAAATTGGAAGCACTATTTGGTCATGTGTCCACTGTTAGTTTCGGTGTTTCTATCCTTCCTCCAGTGATCAAATATGCTCTTACAAAGTGATTTTGAAGTGTCAAGGTCAAATTTTGTCATTTCAGTGAGTCTTTAAGCAAAATTTGGTCACTAGGCATTAGGTCTAGGGTTTGCTCTCACTCTTTTCAAAGTTGCCCAAATGCCTATCTATGTCACTATTCAGCTGAGTCTATCATCATTCATAGGGTTTTCATTATCATCTCAGTGTCTAATGAGTCATCTTACACCTTGTCCATGCTTCAGTTGCACCTAGGCAAGGTCATTTCCCTC
>APFE030712367.1:70448-191153 GCA_000404065.3 Pinus taeda
TCCATTGGGTCATTTCACACCTTGTTCATGCTTCAGTTGTGCCCAGGCAAGGTCATTTCCCTCTCCTAGGGTTTTGAAAGCTAATTTCTCTTGGACGGTCAAATCATTGGAAAAACTTGTTTCCTAATGTTCATATACCTTCCCCTATCCTTAATGTACCTTACCAAATGCTTCCCATCACTGAGATTCCCCAAATTCCTCATTTTTGCACAAACCCTAGTTTCTAGCTACAACCTGGCAATTTTCTAGGTTGGGCCTGTCTTTTTCCCTTTTGAACCCCCCCTTCCCCTCACTCAATATCTGAGATTCCACTTTCCCCTACTTCCTAACATCCCTCCCTACTTCCAAAAATTTCCCCAAGAATTTAGAAGCCCCTTATCCCCTTCATTTCGCTTCATTTCGACAAAATTCCTTGTTTCACACATCGGGATAAGTTTCACTCAAATGGTGTTTCAGAGCAATAAAAGATGAATTTCGGAAAACTGAGAGAGGTTTTTGTCCACAACATGCCGAAGAAGAAAAACCTCCTTCACTGTTTGCACAGGTGTCATGTTTTTAGAGAAATGTCAAAATTACAATCGCCAGATCCAAGGCGGTTGACCGAGGCACTAAAACGGAGAAAGAGGCCCGATCCCCTCCATATCTTGGCCGAGGCTTCACTCAAGGACCAAGGCACTAAATAGTCTATCCAAAGCACAAATCCCAAGAAATTTTGAGCATTTTGAGTAAATTATGGTTTTTTCAGGCAATTTACAGGTTTTCTCCATTAACGGGTCTCACCCCCCGTGAGACGCTTCATCCCAGCAACTCCATTTTGAAAAAGCTCAGCATTTCCAGATTTTTCATGCAAAGTTACACATGCTCATCAAAAGAGATTTGGCGAAGTTTTGGGCGTTCGGAAAGTCAAAAAACAAGCAAAAAATGACTTTCTGCCACATTTTTGACACACAGAAAGCAGTCTTGGGAGATTGAAATTTTGGAGGGACAAATGACCACCAAATTCAAAAATTCTAGTTGGTTTAGAAAATAGACTCACAGACCTTTCCAACAAGCCTACTCTTGCCTCATTTGGACACCTGGAAGTGCCCCAAAAGTGGTCCCAACCATGCACGAGCCGTTAGGCAAATTTCTCCAAATTTCACTGTATAGCTCAAAAAAACGCAGTTTGACCCTGTTTGACTTTTTGGGGTGAATTATTATCCTATTTGATGTAATTAATGTACTTTTATGACACTTTTACTCTTATGTACCTCTTCTAGAATATTAATTCATAAAAAGGTGAAAATTAAATGAATGAATTGGTTTCGTATCTTATAGAGGCAAGTTGTTTTGACTGCCTAGTTTGTAGTGCTAAGTTTAGAAGTGGTTGAAACAGCTCCTAGGATAGTGAGCTCGACCCATGGAGGTAGGGGAAGAGGTTAGATGACCTATATTATGTATTTTCCTAGTCATTTTCATAGGTTGGAAGGTTGGACTCTTGAGGGAGAAGCTATCATTGTCTTATTTCACTGTATCTCTGCAATTTTTGGCTAAGGAAGACCAGGGTTTTGTAGTCCTCTTTGGGATTCTTGTGGACTCATGTGTTGATGGTGTGTTTCTCAATGTTCTTGTAAGTTTTGTTATGTGATTCATTTAATTTTTCACATTAAACAAATGAAGTGTTAAAGTAAGAATTCATGCCTGCCATGCTCTGCTTTTAAGTTTGTTTAATTTCAATGTTTTCTACTGTCTAAAGAGAATTCAAAGTTATTATTTGCTCTTTTTAGCTCTCTTTCTTTCATTCCTGACCATCCACTTCATTTAAAGGCATCAACACTATCTCCTACCTCGCCCCAAGGAACCCCCTGCAGAAACTGTGTCCCATCCCCGCACCCAAAATTGCCCTCTCCTCAATTTGCCACCAAAAACCCAAAACCCCCAAAATCTTTCTGATTAGTTTACTAGCCTAATATCAGTGTTACCTTACTAGTCTTCTCATCTATTGGAGATTTTACGAGATAGACGGGAGAGAGCCTTCTCCTACCCCGTAGGGATAGCTACGAGGCTAAATGGTTTGATGTAGCCTTGAGGTTTACCTGTCTCAGCCTGAGGTGAAATTTCAAGTGCTAACATACTGGCGACCATACTGGGGAGAACATTCAACTTGTTGATTGCCTTGTCCCAGTACATAAACTCAAATTGTAGATCTGATGCTGATGGTGGACAGCAATCAGACACATATGCAGGCTGAACCATTCACCTGGCGACTCCAATTCGATCCAGATATTCCAGTGCTTGTTGATTCATTCATGCAATGGTAGGGTATGTGGCAAACCTTACCCTGTGTGACGCTGTAGAAGAAATAAGAAATGAGTTAGTGAATACTGAATTTGATGAAGATGTTTTCAGTACCTTGCTTCAATGTTCTCCAAAGTTTCCTCAGTTCAAAACTAAATTTTGTGAGTTAATTGTTGAAAGAATCGAAAAGGAGATTCAAGATTTAAATGAGCAGATCCAGTCATATGATTTCCAAGACCCTAAAAAGTTCTTGGAAATCCTTCCTCCATTGAAACAAGAACTCATAGAATTGCGTACAGATGTTTACATTGACAATGTGCAGCTGGAAGTATGTATTGCAGAGTTGGGGCAGCCAACAGAGTCCAGCTTCAGTGATCCTATTGCGGCATACATGGAAATATTTTTCAGTTTGATTGATAGACCAAGCTTTCTTTTACATAGCCAGATACCTTACGTACATGATGGGCTGCTAGCAATTACATCTATGTCCTGGCAGAAGCATTCTCAAGCAGCATCATTTTCAGGTTTACTTGAATGGTTAATCTGGCATTTTAGTATTACCTGATCTATCATTTGTACAGCCAAGTAGGGTAGATTTTGTAAATAAATAAGCAGCCATAAGGCAGCATTTTGTTCCAGTGTCATTATAGTTTTAGTGTGAGGTTTGTTGAGTCAGTTTTTCAGTCAATTCAGTCAGTTTCCAGTTAATAAGTTGAGTCTTCAGTTGTGTTGATTTGTTGAAATAATGGACTCCATTGCCCAATGGGTGAAGGCACTGTCTGCTCTCCCAGAGGTCTGAGGTTCTTGGCACCTCCAAAGAGCTACCATCCCCATTGGAGCCAATGTTAGTGTCAGTCTTTCCAGCCTTCCTCCAGTGATCAAATATGCTCTTAGAAAATGATTTTGAAGTGTCAAGGTCAAATTTTGTCATTTCAGTGAGTCTTCAAGCAAAATTTGGTCACTAGGCATTAGGTCTAGGGTTTGTTTGTACTCTTTTCAAAGTTGTCCAAATGGCAGTCCATGTCATCATTCAGCTCAGAGTATGATTATTCATAGGGTTTTCATCATCATGTCAGGTTCCATTGGGTCATTTCACACCTTGTTCATGCTTCAGTTGTGCCCAGGCAAGGTCATTTCCCTCTCCTAGGGTTTTGAAAGCTAATTTCTCTTGGACGGTCAAATCATTGGAAAAACTTGTTTCCTGATGTTCATACACGTTCCACTATCCTTAAAGTACCTTACCAAATTCTTCCCATCACTGAGATTCCCAAATTCCTCATTTTCGCACAAACCCTAGTTTCTAGCTACAACCTGGCAATTTTCTAGGTTGGGCCTGTGTTTTTCCCTTTTGGACCCCTTCCCCTCACTAAATCTCTGAGAATCCACTTTCCCCTACTTCCTAACATCCCTCCCTACTTCCAAAAATTTACCGAAGAATTTAGAAGCCCCTTATCCCCTTCATTTCGCTTCATTTCGACAAAATTCCTTGTTTCACACATCGGGATAAGTTTCACTCAAATGGTGTTTCAGAGAAATAAAATATGAATTTGCGAAAACTGAGAGAGGTTTGTGTCCAAAACATACCAATGAAGAAAAACCTCCTTCACTTTTTTCACAGGTGTCATGGTTTTAGAGAAATGTCAAAATTACAATTGCTAGATCCAAGGAGGTTGGCCAAGGCACTAAAATGACGGAAAAGGCCCGATTCACTCCAAATTTTGGCCAAAGCCTATTTGACTGAGCATGGTACTTTATTGGGGACTCCTAGCCCAAATTTCAAGAAATTTGGAGAAAATTTTGTCATTTGTGAATTTTTTGGGCAAAAAACAGGTTTTCTTCCCCAACGGGTCGCGCACCGTGCGTGACCCTTTCGACTGGGAGGCCCATTTTAGGAAAAGTTTGCATTTTTGGATTTTTAATGCAAAAATACACTTTCTCAGCAAATACCAAGAAATTTCACCAAGTTTTGAGCCTCCAGAAGGTCAAAAAACAAGCAAAAAATGACTTTCTGCCACCTTTTTGACACACAGGAAGCAGTCTTGGAAGATTGAAATTTTGGAGGGGTAAATGGACACCAAATTTAGAAGTTCCACTTGGGTTGGAAAGTAGACATCCAGACCTTTCCAAAAATCCCACTTTTGCCTCATTTGGACACCAGGAAGTGCCTCAAAAACTTCTCAAAAGGTGCGCGACCCGTTCAGAATCAGTGCACGACTCACAGAAATAGTACCTACAGCTCAGCAAAACGCAGTTTTGACTAGGTTTGACTTTTTGGAGTGGATTTTGATCCTCCTTGATGTAAATTATGTAATTTTGTGATATTTTGACACTCATTTATCTCTTCTAGAAGATTCATTCATGAGATAGGCAAAAATTTAATGAATGAATTGGTTTCCTAGCTTATAGAGGCAAGTTGTTTTGACTGCCTAGATTTTAGTGCTCAGTTTGGAATTGGTTGAAACAGCTCCTAGGATAGTGAGCTCGACCCCTAGAGGCAAGGAAAGATGTTAGCTTGCCTATATTATGTACTTTCTTAGTCATTTTCATGGTTGGACTCTTGTGGGAGAAAGCTTCTATTATATTACTCATTGTATCTCTGCAATTTTTGGCAAAGGAAGAAAGGCCAGGGTTTTGCAGTCCTTTTTGGGATTCTTGTGGTTACATGTATTGATGGTGTGTTTCTCTTTGTTCTTGTAAGTTTTTTATGTGAATCATCTTCTTACTTTTTCTTCTGCAAATTAGGCAAATGAAGTGTTAAGGTAGAATTCATGGTTGCTATGCTCTGCCTTTAAGTTTGCTTAATATCAATGTTTTCAGCTGTTTAAGGAGAATTCAAGGTGCTTGCTTGCTCTCCTTAGCTTCTCACCAGTCATCCTCACCCATCCACATCTATCAAAGGCATTAATACAGTCTCCTACCTTGCCCCAAAGAACCGCCTGCGAAAACTGTGTCCAATCCCCGCACCCAAAATTGTCTTTCCCCAATTTTCCACCAAAACCCTAAAAATCCCAAATCAAACCTTTTTATCAGTTTACTAGCCTAAAATTAGTGTTCTTTATTGGTTATCTCTTCCCGTTGAAGATCTTTGCCGAGATAGACCGGAGAGAGCCCTCTCCTGCCCCGTAGGGCTAGCTACGAGGCTGTGGTTTGATGTTGCCTTGGAGTTTACCTTTTTCAGCCTGAGGTGAAATTTCAAGCGCTAACACCCCCATAATCAAAATTGTGGCATAGAAAGGCCACTGCTGATGTATTTGGTCCTCACAGAGAAAGCATGTTAAAGAATTTGAGTTGAGAGGAAGTTCCATGTGGTCTACTATAGGATAAATAAAAACATTATGTGGGATAGTTTCTTCTGGGCCTTATTGGTCTAATGGAACAGCTGCATCCTCAGTAATACACCCTGCAACTAATTCTTTAGCCTTTTCCTTGAAAGCATAATTATCCTCAATTTGTAAGTCAGAAGGTAGCACCATTTCCTCATGACTTGGGGAAGGAAGATTTTGGAAAAATTCTTTAGGATCGCGAAAATGATATGACTGAATTTGAGAATGCAAAAGTTCAATTTCATTTTCATATCTTTCAACAACTAAATCAAGAAAAAGGTCATGCGGGCATCCTGCTGTTTTTAACAACACCAATATGAAAAATCCTTCATCAAGTTCAAATTATTATAAACTCTCCCTGAATTCATCTAAAGCTTCATCAAATGAAAGGTCTTCCACGAACCTGGTCATCTTGTCTTACTGTTAATGCTTTGGAATATTGACTATTTGGTTGTAGAATTGGTTCGTTCCTCCAGTGGAGTCTTGATTGAAAATGAAGTGGAGTCGCGAGGTGGATACCTTAACTTTGAAGTGCCTGATCTCTGTCCACCATCAAAAATCAGAACTAAACATGAAAAAGTTCTGAAGAAAAGGAGCACTTTCTACAGAAAATGAGCTTTCCTCTTTGGAGCTAGCTTCTATACTGTTTTTTTTGGGACTTTCCTAGAAAAATTTTGGGCTAGAAGGAAACCTTTGTAGGTCAGACTCTATCCCAGTGGAGCTTTCGAACTTGATTTGTGAAACTATCTGAGGATGGTCCCCAGCGGAGTCGCCATTATGTTAACACTCAGGTTGTCCCTAATCTCATGAAAGCGATACGGCTGAGTTAACCACAAACCAATCTTTGGATTACAGGTTCTAGCCCACCTGCAATCAGAGAGGGCTCTCTCTTAATGATTTTAGCTTTGTTGATGATGATCTTAGGCTAGTTATTGGGTTCAAGGGGTTTTGTTTGTGTTTGGGTGGAAGGAGGATGCTTTCAAGTAGAGAGGCAATGGATAGTGTGACAAGTTTCAAACCATTGGGCATGGAGTTGTGGAGTAAGACTGCTGGTGCATTTTGTTGGTCACAAGAGGAAAAAGGGGCAAGGTAGCTGCTCATGAAACAATACTCAAGCTAAATGAAGATGGATTGCAGGCTAAGAAATGAGAGGCAAGAAAGAATCTCTCAATCAGGTTAGCAGAGGGAAGATGAACGAGCCCTACCTAGGAGAAGCTAAGAATTCCCAGATAATAGTCATTCATATGTGAAATAGAGCCAATATGAGCCATAAGGAATCCATATTTATGCCTAAATCAAGAGGAAAACATTAAGAAGCCACAGAAACTGAGCATAGAGTGCAGGTAAGCAAATTCTAAGCCAAACTTTTGTTTTGGGACCTGAGCATATGTGAAATTGAAATAACAGAGGTAAGGAACACTTATTGATTCAGAAAGCAGCACAAGATTTCCCTCATTCACTCTTCAGAGACATTAACAATACATCAAACAGTCCATTCTCCAAGCTTTCAACAATATTTGATTAAGTAAAACATATCAGATACAGAGCGAGTCTCTCTTGGAGTGCATTAACCAGCTCACCAACCCCAAATATATTCTATGGGGATGTATATATACAAAAAGGAGATACAAAATATCTAGAGGATGAGTTATTAACTCATAAATTCTTTCACCAACTCCTAAGGAGTGGTTGGTGAGAAAGTAAATGCTGAAGTAAATAAAAATGTAACAACTGTTCTTTTCTGTCAGAAAATGTTGATTTTGCGTCCATTTGAGTCGGCTAAGGCTGTGTTTTCAAAATCCGCGCTTTTATGGCTTGCTGTTCCAGCTCTTTGCTTTGTCATTGATTTGACTTGCTCCACCTGTTCTCTCTTGCACTTTATCCGGTGCATACTATTGACCTGTAGCTGACATGGAATTTGAAAACTGGAAAAGGAGACAAAGACTGATGTCACCTGGGTAAAATGGCTAGCATTGCTTGCCACCAATCTTTAGGAGGAAGCTGATGCCTTTGAATCTTAATGACTGTCTCATCTACTTCTGTATACTTGTAATAATTAGGAGGCATATCAACCAGGTGATTGACTTCATGTTCCATGTAAAATAAGTTTTCCAGCTTATCATAAAGAGTCTGTCCTGTAGGAGGTCCTACTTGCGCTGAAGAACTTGATGAAGAAGTAAGCTAATTTGTGACATAATTATTGAGCCTAGTTGCATATTGGTCACATGTCAATAACCTTCCAGAGCTGGTTAGTAAGCTGGGAAATCCTCTAGTCTGCAGTGCTGTAAGCTTTATTTCAAAATTATCTACATCCTTTTGGATTTCCCGACATCTTGCTTCTAGAGTTTGAATAAGACTTCTTAAAGTCAGCACTTTCTTGGTTGTCAGTATGGCATCTATTCTGTTCATGATTTGTAATGCTGCCAATTCTTCCCTAGTTTGATGATTTAAGAAGTTGATCATTTTGTTGGCCTGCTCAGGAATGTTTCCCAATGTTGTTCTGGCTCTTTGAGTTTCAAACTGAGCTTTGCCAATTAGTTCTACCTATTCATACATGGCTTGAATTGACCTCCATTGGCCAGTGATTGAATGATTTATCTTAGCCCACAAAATCTTCTTTATTTCAATCAGGGTTTTGTCTAAAGCTAGCTCTTTCTCCAAGGCTTTAATTTTTTCATTCAAGGCCTTAGTTTCCTTGGTTTTTTCAGCTACTGTCATTTTAGACTTGTCATACTTTTCTTCAAGATTGGCCAATTTCTCTTTGGCCTCTCTTATCTCTATAGCCTGAAGCTCAAGCTCCTTGACAAATTTCATCATTTCTTCCATGCTCATGCTTGATTCAGATGTTGTTGTAGTTGTTGCTGTTGTTGTTGCTGGGATTGCTGCTGACTGTGTAGGAGGAACAACGACATTAGCTAGAACTGCTGGAGGTGGGAGGGAGGTTGCCTCTCCTTGCTTGCTCTGGACTGCTTTTTCTAATTCTTCCTCCATCTGGATTACTCTTTGATTCATTTTCATCAGCAAATCTAATGTATCTTCAGTTTCTTTCTCTTGTATTAACTCTGCAGTTTGAGGGTGTTCAGTAGGAGGCAACCTCAATCTCTTTCTCAATGCAGCAATATCATCATCCTTTTTCTTCATGAGGGCCCTCACACCCTTAGGATCCTTAGGATCATGTCCCAGGTCAACAATAATGTCCTCCAATGTTTTAATTATGTTGTCTTTAGCTATGGATGACATTCTTTCCAAATCTAACTGAATGTTAGTGTTCTTTAATGATTCCTTTAATTCATGAGCCAGTGTGGCCTTGTCTGCTAGAGTAGCATAGACCATCTCACCAATCTGCTTATGTAGCTAAATTTGGTCCATGGGGTGGATGTCTTTGGCCATGACCTGTAAATTTGTCCTGACATAGTCTGCAGCTGTTTGTGGCTACTGAACTTTGGGCTTGAAATGGTTGAGAATCATTTTCTCTTCCTTGATATCATATGCTGCCATCAATCTTTCCTACTTGGCAGGTGTTGCTTTTAGGAAATGGTCATATAGTTGTATTCTTAGTAGCTCATTTTGAGCTTTGATCTCTTTGAAGCTGGCTTTGACACTAGCTGGTCTCTTGCTTTGTTGTGTGGAGGAAGACACCTCCATGGCATCCTGTCTGTCTAGCTCTTGTTGGAAAGAGCTAGTAGGTGTTTGTCGGCTTCCCTCTCTGTCTCTCCTTGAGCTTTCAAGGATCTCTTCACTGATTTCCTCCTCAGATGGGGAATCAACTCTTTGCCTCTTAGTTTCAGGCTATTGTGCAAATCCACTGGCAGGTGTGGAATCTTCTCTGTCACGTTTTCTGCCTCTTTCCTCATGGGCAGGAGTCTGTAAAACTGGCATTTGGGGTGCCTCTGTTTGCTGTGGAGGAGCCTGTTCTTGGGACTGCTCCTTTGAAGTAGCAGGCAGTTCTGTAGTGACCTGTTCTGTATCCATTGGCTCTTTGCCTTTTATTGTACCTGTTGTTGATGAAGATGGTGCTTGGCCATGTTGTGCAGCTGCAGCAGCTGATGTGCCCTCTCCAATTTGCTGTGGCCACTTGAATGTTACCTGCTCACAAGAATCTAAGTCAAGAGTTTTTTCAAGGTCTTTAACATTTTGCTCCATAATTTCCTCCTGGGTAAATTCTTCAACTAATGTGCCTTGTGCCCACGCATCTTGATTAGCATAATTTTCAATGTGTGGGATTTTACAGTGTGTATAGGGTGTCAATCTATATTTGACTCTTCTGGCACTAATAAAGCCTAGTGTGAAACTTCTCTTCAACTTAAGTTGATCCTTTAGTATTAGGTCAGCATCTTGCCAACCTTCCTTCCTGTTCATGATAAAGGGGCCTAGGCGGTCTTTAAATTTCATGCGAGCCTTCTTCTTGGTGCTGTGAAAATGAGTCAGATCTGAATTGATAATCTCCCTGTAGTATTCCAAGGCAAATAGCCTCATTGGTACATATCTTGGGAGCCTGTAAGGACAAAGCTCACAACCATAAATTCTGATGACAGTGTGATCCTGGTATAGATACCAATCACCTAATTTGTAGCTCTTAGATAGTTGTAATATCTTCTGCATTTCATAAGATATTTTAGGAGGAGGAGCTTTCATTAAGAGGCAGGAGACTGGATAAACAAACTGGTCAATAAACTCACAGTAAGAGTATGGAGAATACTGGACTTGATGGAATACTGACGACCAGAGGACAAAAAATCTTCTTTCTCCTTTTGAATCCAATTTCTTGATGGGACACTGGAAGCTTTCAGAGTGATAATATAAGAACAAATGGTAGATGTATGAGGAATATTTGAAGATTCCCTTCCTATCTAGCTTTATGAGCTAGTCATGAATTTTGTTTGCTATGAACTTGGCATAGTTATACTTGATAGAAGGAGGCTTCCCTTGGCTGAATGAAGACAATAGAACCAGCACTGTCTCATCCACATGTTCAATTGTTTTGAAGCCTAACACGTAGGATATCATATCTACAAGTAGCTTGCCAACCTCATTGAAATGGTCATATAGGAATGGAGGTGGCTCCTTAGGTTGGCAATCTTCCTTCATAAATGTCTTAGCAATTATTTCAATCTTGGGAGCAAGGAAAGGGGAGGCATCGTCCAACAAGTTCTTCATGGAGAAAGGATATAACAGTTGCGTTTGTTTGAAATTTAACATCTGGTTGATGGAGTCAGGAGTGATATAAAAAAGTTTGCTTCCAGATGGAGACTTGACAACCCTCTGTTTCGGTTCATAATTTGTAGCACACAGGTGAATAATCTCTGGAAAAACATTGACAGAAGGGAGGAAATAATGTGGCAAATTGGACTCCCATATTCCATACATGTCAGAGTTGCTAAGGAAACTGTTTCTTAGCTAGCAATAGGTATGCAAATAATTCCTGTTCCCAACTAGATCTTGAATGAGATAATCATTGTCAGCCAGGGCCATTTCCTCAAGCTCTTGGTTTGGTGTATTCATGGGAGTGATGTCTAGAGCTGATGGAGTGGCCATTTTGAACTTTTCTGTGTTTGCACTTGGAGTGAATATTAGTGAGAGAGCAGACTAAGGACAATCACTTTTGAGTATTTGCAAAGGAGCTGGAAAATGAGTTGAACTAAGGCAGTAGTCTTCACTGTCTGTAGCTTATCATAAAAGAGGCCAATTCACAGAATTCAAGTAAGCTTTTCCTCTCTTTGATAATTTCACTGGGTTGATAGACTGTGTGGGTAAATTGCAGAGGAAACAGGGATGATTTTTGAGCTGAATATGGGATTTTACAGAGGATTATGGTAACAGGGGGCAATTCATGGCCGTATGAAGCTTCCGCCGGCAATATGAACCTTTAAACCATGTTTTGACGGTGAAATTTATAAGTGGGCTCGGGTTCATAGAACGTTCTTTAGACAGAGGTTTGATTGGAGAATTTTGGGCAGCATTTAGGTGCTTTAGTGTCTTTAGTTTTGATAATTTGCAGAGTTTTATTCAAATGAAATGGAAAAAACGGTGAAACAGGGGCAAATAGGTGAATTTGGGGAAATACCTGGTTTCAACGGCGCCAAGGGTGGACGAGCTGGTACAATGGCAAGCTATGGAGTCAAATTGTAGGTTGCAGCAACTTGGCTGGTCGAATCCAAGCTTTGGGAGCGAAAACGATCATGGGAGCGAATGAGAGCTTTACAAATGGACTAATAGAAATGAAATAAAATGGTCATTTGTGTGCTTTTTATGCAAAAAATGACATTTTGGCACTTTTGGTGCTTTCACGGGATGACGTCAGAATGACGTCATCGGCGGCACCAGGGTATGGATGGATGACGTGGCATCTGACAGGGCAGTGACATGGCAGTGACACGATGGCAAGGCACAGGCAAGAAAGGAGTGAAGTGGCAGTAATGTGGCAGAGCATCGGCGGAGCAGAGATGACATCAGGGGAGACGTGGTGCCGATGCCACACAGGGAAAGGCAATTTACAGTTTCATGGCACACCGCTTTTGTGCACAGGTGGTTTGGGAGGTGGGGGCTCTGCCACAGTCGAGAGGGTGATGTGTGGCGGGAATACGACAGGGAAACTGCCCATCTCTCGGACGCTAACCCTCGGCACATCGGGGCAAGAAAAGACCTGCCCACCGTAGATTCAGGGTGCTAGCCAACGGACGGCTGGCGGGACAGGTAAGGCGGCAAAAGGTTAGGGATGGGGCCCGCGCACCATTTATCATTTGTTTATTCATACAGTGGGGGGTAATCCTTAGAAATGTGGGTTTATGGTTTAAATGTGCGCTCGGGTCATGGTTATTCATTGATCAAATATCAATGAAATCCAAAATGTAATGCATGCGCGGGGTATGGTATATTTTTATGTGTGTGTGGGGGGGTTAATATTATTATTTATCTAACCAGGAGTTAAATAAATCTCAAATGAATGCGGATGGGCTAACAATGGGTCCCAAGTGGACCTAATGTTTCCTGACTTATATTTATATTGCTATATTGCTATGGGATAGGATATTATTATTTTTTGGGATTTTATATAATTTAATAGCAAATAGGGATGGGAAAGTAGTTTAGGGAGCTATATAGTAGAATTAGGAGTTAATATGACTTGGTGGAGTGGAAACGTAAGGGAAATGATACCAAGTTCAAGATCTGAAACATAGACATATGATTTAAATGGCATATGGAGAAATGATTTTACACAAGAAATGTGGCTTCTTTTCACTAAGTCAACTCAGATGTCAACTTGGTTTTTAATAAGAATGGAGTGAAGTTGGACTTTTGGGAAAATACCAAGGCCCTCGAGGGGATGTTAGTGAATGATTTCTAGGAGGATGAAGGGGAATTAGTCATGCTTCCAAATTTTTCCATCAAACACTGCCTTGGTACTTCTGTCATTGACGAAATAAGCTCTGATTGATCATACATTAGGCGATCAAGACCTTGTTTCTACAACCTCACACTATCTACCCATCCTAATAATTCTAACATTTTTTCTTCCTTGGGTTGGGTGCACTTAGATTAGCAAACCCTGATTGTCTTCTTTTTTTTCTTTTGACTGTCCTCCTATCTAAATGTACCCTTATCTCTTCCAAGGGCCCAGATTAAGCAGTTGGGATCCTTAAACTCTCTACCTAGCTAGTCATCTGCCGAGCTTGAGCTGTTTGGACATGAATCATTCTCTATTATGCAACAAACAATTTAAACATAGCATGGTCCAGATTGAACAGTTGGGCCATCCATAAAATGTAAGAAGCGATAGTACCTCCACATGATGAATTTCCAAAAATAGGATAGCAGCGACACTTTGATAGGCACACTCCCATGGACACTTCTTTGGCCTCTGTAGCAAATATGGAACATTGCAGCATGCAAAGTATGACATATTTGGCATGTAAAAATGTCGATCATGAAAGATGAATACCTGCTACAGCAGGAGGCTAATAGTCCTCTTTCTCTGAAGTTTCAGGAAGTAGATTTATTGCAAGCTTGAGGGATGAAATTTCACACTAAATGGGTAAGACAACTTCCAGACCATACACCAACCGAAAGGGGGTAAATCCGGTCACATTTCTTACTGATGTCCTATATGCCCATAGAGCTGAGTACATGATTAAATGCCAATTCCATTTGTGGACTCCAATAATCCTTTGCAGCATGTGCTTCAAGACTTTGTTGATGGCCTCAACTTGTCTGTTAGCCTGCGGATAATATCGAGTATAACTATCGTGGGATAGTCCTAATTTGGCAGTCAATTCAACCATCATGTGATTGCAAAAATGCGATGCATGATCTATGACTATAGCTTGTGAAACACCGAATCTAGAGACTACATGATTAAAAAAGAAAAGAGCATGCGTTTCGCCGCTGTTGTTTAATGTAGGCATTGCCTCAGCCCATTTGGTAAAATAATCGACAACAACTATGATATACCCATGCCCCCCGACTGAGGAGGGGTTACATGTCATGAAATATATGCCCCATTTAGCGAATGGACAAACAACAACTACTGGATGCAGTGGTGCAGGTGGTAATCTAGTTTTGCGGTCGAAAATCTGACAAGCATGGAAACTTCTGACTGAAATTACCCAATCTTTGAATATTGTGGGCCAAAAGTAACCAACTCGTAAGATATTTTGTGCAGTGGCGTAACCAGATTGATGCCCCCCACATGCACCTGAATGACAGTCATTTTGGACATTTTCGTCCTGCTCATGCATGAGGCACCTTTGCAGAACTGTATCGACACCATGACGGTAAAGTGTATCACCAATGATTATGTAGTATTTTGCTTGGTATCGAGTACGTCATTGTTCAAAGCGAGAGGTGTTAGGCCTAAATGTTTGGGTTTAGAGATAGATCAATATATCTTCATACCATGGGTCGCTTGATGATGTCAGAAATAGAGTTTCATCCACGAATGATGCTTTAGATGTTAAATCGTTGGATGACGATGGGAGGTCACAAAGTAATTTCGTGAAGACTAGAGATTTCTCTGATTTGGATTTTGTGAATTCCAGATCAAACTCTTGCAAAATGGCTATCCATTTGGAATATTTGCCCCCTAGCAATTGACGCCACAAAATGTAAGTCATAGGGTTGCGATCTTACAAAATGGTAGTTTTGTGAAAAAGTATATAGTGCCGAAATCTCTATACTACTTGAATAGTTGCTAAAGCCAGCTTTTCAACATATGATTACTTTCTTTCTGTATCATTTAAATTGCAACTTAAATAATACACAGGATGTTCTATTCCATTGTCTTCTTGTACTAAAACCATGGCGATGGTTGTATCTGTAGTGGCGAGATATAGGTTAAAGTATTTTTGATTGTCAGGAGCATACATTAATGATGCTTTTACTAGGGAACCTTTTAAAGCATCAAAGGAAGCTCGCGCAACCTGATCCTAGTTCAAGGGTACTTCTTTTTTCAAAAGATGTGTATAACCTTTAGTAAGTTCGGCGTAATTTGGAATGAACCTCCTTAGAAAGTTTGCTTTCCCTTGGAGTTTCTGAATCTAAAGAAAATTTGAAGGTGTGGGCATGTCTATGATTGCCTGAACCTTACATGGGTTGAGACGAAATATGTCCTTAGAAACGATGAAACCAAGTAACCGACCAAAACTAACACAAAACACACACTTGTGTGGATTGAGTCGTATCTTGTAGTGTTAGCAACGCAGAAATATAGCTCTCAAATGTTGTGGGTTATCAGTTCGCTTTTGCGAATGAGCTGGTAAATCGTCAAGATATGGTTGAACGATGTGCTTGAACGTAGTTCATTGCCCTTTGAAAAGTTGCCCCTGCATTCTTCAAACTGAAAGGTAGTTTACGGTACACAAATGTGCCCCATGGACATATAAATTCAGTCTTCGACTGGTCCTGTGGGCAGATATTGATTTGATTGTATCCGAAAAATTCATCCATGAAGGAAAATATTTCACATCCAACACATTCATCAATTATCTGGTCGATGAAGGGTGTAGGGTAGTTGTCCTTCGGACAAGCCTGATTTACATCCCTATAATCGATGCACACTCTAATCATTTCTTGCTTTTTCATCACAGGAACTGTATTTGATACCCAGTCAGTTAGAGGAATAGGGTAAATGAAACCAACATGTAAACGTTTTTCAACTTCTGCCTTAATGGATTTCTTCAGGTGCACCAGTCAAAGCCGTTGTTGTACTGGTTTGACATCTGGATACATCTTGATTTCATGCTCAATGATACTCTAGTCAATGCCTGGTATTTCTTCATATGACCATGCAAAGACATCTCTGAATTCACGAAAGAGAGCGCAATATATTTCCAGTTTTTAAGGAGAACAAGATTTGCCAACATAAATATTCTCTACAATATTAGGTTTGGTCGAGATATTAATGGCGATAGTTTCCTCAATATTGGACAGATTTCGCTCGGAATCCACTGTATTTACAGTATTTGATAGAAAATCAAGAACTGAAGGATGATTAAAATCACTGGAATAATCTTCATTGTTATCTTGAAGATGGGAATGATGGTGGTAATCTTCCCATGGTGTCTTTCCTGTCATCATTGACTAAATGATTCCTTCGTCTATAGAATGTATACGAGACCAAGGATTGGATGAGGTGCCATACTCTAGAGACCTGTCTATCTAAACACTTGCTGAGTGTTGATTTGGGTTTGCCATTCATGCCCAGAAAATTGATTGCTACATCAATTCTATAGGGCTTGGGGCGAACACCTGGTGATGATCCACACTATCAAAATGGTTAGAGCTCTTCTTAATTTTTGTTGATGTAAAAGATATCATATGACATGTTTCTACTATGGCCACTTCCGCTAGACTACTCGGAGGCGGGAGGGCAAAAGTACCCATTAAGGAAGGGTCTTTTATGAGACCTACTCTGACATTTTGAAGTGTTTGAGAGTTTCCATGGATCAATGGAATGCTTCTAGTAGCTTGTGAAATGTTGGGGGAAAAGGTTAGTTGGTCAACGATTGTAATTCCTCCTTGGAAGGGAAATGCAATCTTTCTGAAATATGTTAACACAACAACAGCCATAACATAAACCCAGGGTCTGCCGAGTAAGATATTGTAGTCAAGGTTTCCATCAATGACCTCGACTTCAATTTCTACTGTCTTGCCCCCTAGTTCAACTTACAAGTTACTTAATATCCCATACGGCGTGTATGTTCTTCCATCGAATGCTTTTAATGTTGTTGATGATCGTGACAAGGGTGGTGAGCCTAAAGTTTTCCAGCAACTCATTGACATAATACAGGTAGATGCCCCCTCATCAATGATTGTTCAATGAACAATTTTGTTGAGGGATTTTACTTGTATAAGGAAAGTGAGTTAGGTTGGTAACTGAGGTTCATATCCTTTATGGTTAAAGGCCACAAGATTTGAATCCGTTGGGTCAATCCCACCTATTGCTGATAATAAATTCTGCTTTTGGGAGGGGCAATTCTGAAGTACTTCAAATGTCGATATAGCAGATGAAGATTGAGCTAGATCCTCCACTATATTATAATTATGTGTTGCTCGAGCATGAGGATTAAATGTTGATTTATGTACTACTCCCTTTGGCAGCTTTATAATTAATTCAGGAATGATGGGTGGCACAACTTCTGATAAAGTTGTTGTCAAAATACTGGGTTGATCTATAGCCTTGTTGTTCGACATCTGTGGATTCCCATAATCTTTATTCCTTGTCGATATCAAAGCATCATGTTGTTGTTTCGAGATGGATAACATAAGCACTTGGGATGGGGAAACATGATCGATAGCAACTGGATTGGTTTCCTGGTTTGGAAACGGATCAGTCAATACCACCGAGGTACTTGAAGTCTTAAAAAACTTCGTGACCTCAGCTCGATGTGGACAAACTCTCGTATAATGGTCCTCATCACATATGAAACATGGTTGATTAGGTTTCTTTCGCCCAACAGGGTTTCCATAAGATTTCTTAGGAGTCTAATCTTCTTGTTTCTTCTTTTTGTTTTTTCCTTTCTTCTTGCCCCCTGGTCGCTTTGGTTCCTTGCCCTTGTCAGATGACACAGTATTAACCTCTGAGGCAAGAAGTTTGTCATTTTCTTTTTGACTAGAAACTGCAATGGCTTTATCAGATGGAGCCTTTGCGGTTTGCATAGTTGAGGTACCAATCATGCCATCGCTGGCATGAGAGTCCCTGTTTGATTTAGGAGGGGGAAGAACGGAAAATTCTGGTCTAGGAGTGTCAGGGATTTTGTCATAGAGCGTGCCAGACTGAGTATAGATCAAGTCTAAATATTGTGCATGAGCAATGACTTGCTCTTCAATGACAACTGCTCCCTTGGCCACATATTCTGTAATAGAAGGTAATAATGACTTAAAGAAATCACTCAGCTAGAATCTGATCAAGAACATACGTCTTTACCATTCGACGATGATGTTGCGACTCATGAATGCGATCAGATATGTGAGTGGTTGTTGTCTGTTTAAAGTTGGTAAGGAGTTTTGTTCCCATTTCGTACCTCATGGGTAACTAAAACTGGGTTAAAAAGGTAGTGGTGAGGGTGCTGAAGTTGTCAAATGAAGCTCTAGGCAATTCAATGTACCATTTCATTGTCGTACCAGTTAGTGTTCGCTAAAAAAGGCGAAGCCTAATCAAATCCTCTTGTAACTGCGGAACTTCTTCTGTAAAGGCAGATGTACCAGAAATGATTCGAGTAACTGGAGTCCCTGATGATGTTGAAACACAAGTTTCAAATAAACCAGGAGAATTCAACTCAGTTAAATGAGACTGTTTTGCCTAGAATGGTTTCATTTCTAGAGTCAAAGACGGTTGACTCGCTAGTCTCTGCGAACAACGGGGTTTTTATTGAATTTCTTCCACGATTGCGGATTACTTGATCAACTCAAAGTTAAAGGGAAAAAGTTATTCTGAATGAAATAAATTTTATGACGCTTTGACACAACTTTGCTTTTTCAATTTTTAAGAGTGGAGAAAAATCTAAAGATGACTCTAGTCGCCTTCGATTTTTAATGAGCCTGAAGTGGCAAGTGCTCAGATGGACCTTTTCTTTTAAGGAGTGGAAAAGGAATGAAAGTGACTACTCTGGAAATCTAGACAGAGGGATTACCAAACCAATCGAAAAACTGCAATATACACCTTGGTGGTAAATTAAAGAGAAATTACCAAGGACTTTATGTACGGCAGTCAATCTTCCCGAATGCTGTGTTTAGTGCATTGCGATCGATAGGGCGGTAGACACGACTTCCTAAAGATATAGGATATCAACCTATTTTGGTCTCCCAATATATACCCGACCATACAGGGAGCACAAGTCCGTACTAGCACTTGTCGTATCAAAGAGGAGGAATCACCCAACCTTCAATGAAAACGATAGTTACCAAGTTTTACGACACCGGAAAACGTCTCTAGCCTAGAATTCTAGATGTGTTGTGTTGGGTTCCAAAGCTTTTTTATGTTCATTGAGATTTATTTTAGAGTTGATCTTGTTTAGAAGTTTGTCTTTCAAGGTTCACCACGTGATGTAGATGTAAAATTCATAAATATGCAATCTAAAATGATAAACAATCATTTATTTTATTTTAGCAATGAAATTTCTAGCTACTAAGGAAAGAAGATTAAGATTCTTTCAACAAAGAGCAAAGAGCACACACTAAATGCACTTTTCCTAAATCATTTTTCGCATACAGTCTAAATGAAAATGAAAATGCATGTATTTGTTTTTTTTTCCTTAATGTGAGAATGCCAAAAAGGAAAACTAAGTACAGATCTGAACTATTTTCTTCAAAGCCACATTTCAACAATTTCTTTTCAAAATGAAAGGAAGACTAAAAAAACACTTTCGATTTTTGAATGGAAAACTGCTTTCGACACTTCAAATATTGAAAATTCAAGCCAAATACAATGAAAAAAGTAAAATCAACTATCTAGAGGAGGAATACTTTACGACACTCTTCTTTTGACTCAAAATGACAATTACGACACTTTTGCATCAAAAAACGACAGTTCGATTAATTTACTTTTTTGACTAGGAATCGTAAATGATGACAAATACACAAAAACATCTACTTATCCTAATCAATGGAGGCTGAATAATGTAAAGGAAGGAGGCTTCAACAATGAGATACTGATCATAAGCAGCAAAACTACTGAATAGAGCTGAAAACAAGGAGGAAAAATCAAATTCCAAAGAGAGAAACAGTATCACTCAGTCATCGCACTTGTCCTTTAGGGAAACAAGGATGCATCTCACCTACAACAAATGGGAGGTGCGATGCATATTTCTCTCAAAATTTGTAGCTAAGTTCAGTTATTTCAATTGAGCTATGATGGACAATAAAAAAAAAGTACAGGGGTATGATCTTAGGAGGTTATTGATCTACCATAAGGGCACTTAGGATGTTTGCAAGTCAGATGTTTAGTTCATAAACCAACTCAGAGATTGACTGAAGCAACATTCATCTACTTTGCACTTGCATAGAAAGAGTAGTTCGAAGGCTAGCTGGCTAACTTCAGGCTCTATCTGTAGTTTATAAAGCAAACAAAAATAACAAACAAACAAACTAATCACTCCCCAGTGGAGTTGCCATTTGTTTCTGGCAAAATTGGTGTCTTTTCGATCTACTAGTCCCACTAAGATGGGTAGCTATCTTAGAAACAAAAAATCAAAGCAAATTGCAATTTCCTTTACGTATGATAGATAAGAGAGAAGAAAAGGGGACCAACCTGGATCTTCCACTTGGCTCCTTGCTTGTTTCCTCTCTCCCTTGATAGAGCTTGCCACTCCTCTCCACCTTGTCCCGCTTTAGAGAAACGCAGTAATAGAAAATAACTACCATTGAAAATTATTTGGGGCTTAACACTCCATAAGTCACAATGATTGACTCTGGAGAAAACAACTATTAATATTAGAGAGCAACATAGAAAATGTATGTTGTTTACTACAATAGCTCGAGTTAAATATTTGAAAGGTCTATGATTCCAACTACTCTTTTCATATGATTGAAATGAGAAAATGTAAAAAAGTAGTTTCAGATTGATTACAATGAAGACTGTTTGTAATTGACTATATTCTTAGTATTCACATTTTTCTATCTATCAAAATTGTTACATTGACACTTTGCACTCAAAATTTGCATTTCATCATTTTTCATCATTCAAGTTACTAATAGTCTCTATCATCTCAACAAACTGAGGTAACTAAGAAAATTTTAAATTAAATTGACCAAATTAATCTTAGACATATTTAGCATATTTAAAATTATCAAAATAATTAGATCAAAAAATTTTCCATGACCACACACGACTGAAACCAACCTAGATCCATCTTAACATCGAATCTATCAAGCGCCAAGAGGGATCAAATCTCTCGAGGTGCAAACCTTTCCTCAAGTTTTTCACTCAAAAAATAGGTTTTCACCTTGAGAGATTTGATCCCTCTCAGCGCTCGATAGATCTCGTGTTAATATGGATCTAGGTTGGCAATAGACAACCACATGATGAACACAAGTGCACTGATAGGGCATGTCTATAGCTCGATGAGTGCAACACTTTGTGGTACACATGACAGAAGGGGCCCTCCTGAGGATGAAGAGCTCTAAGAAGTGAATATAACAAGACTGACCACCTAACACTAGAAGGGTGTGAGAAAGAGGACCCCCTGGAGCTAAAACATCACCTAAGTAGCCAATATACACAAGATAGAGGATCATAATCAAATTGAAATTAAGAGTAAATATTATGGAGTCAAACCTGTGCCAAGAGTAGCTAGAGAAATGAAAATCAAGAGAGGTAGTTCTGTGAACTAGAGGCAACTAAACCAAGAAATCACTTTGCAAATTTTCTCTAGGACTTGCCTTAATTTCACTGACGAGGCATGTTTTTAGCTCGACGAGTGAAACGCTTCACTTACACATGGTAGAAGGGGCCCTCTTGAGGATGAAAAGCTCGAAGAAGTGAATATACCAAGAAAAACCACTTAACACTAGAAGGGTGTGAGAAAGACGATCCCCTGGAGCTAAAACATCACTTAAGTAGCCAATATACACAAGATAGAGGATGAGAATCAAATTGAAATTAAGAGTAAAGATTGTGGAGTCAAACCTATACCAAGAGTAGCTGGAGAAATGAAAATCAAGAGAGGTAGATCCGTGAACTAGAGGCAACCAAACCAAGAAATCACTTGGAAACTTTTCTCTAGGACTTGCCTCAATTTCTAACATAGACCCCTGCCTAAAGCTAGGATGGGAGAAGTTTAGTATGATTGCAAAAAATGCTTCATCTAGCCAAATTTTACAATTGAGAAACTGAAGCCTTGGGCTTGACCATACAGAGGCCAAGAATAGAAATACTTTTTCAGACTTTAAATAAATTGATGAGTAATATGGGAGGATATTAATATAGATTCCATGCAATGATTAGTGTCCCAAAAATATTGCTCCCTTCTCCAATTTTACATAACTTCTTTGTACTTAAAACCATTAGACTAGAGATAAGCATGCACAACTTGACACATCGATTTGATGTGAGGTACCTCCAATAAACCATCAATTAAAACCTTCATAATTATCTACCTTCATAAAATTATCATGAAGGGAGGTCAGGACTACACCGAAGCTACCAAAATATATTGGCTTGCATTGGAAACCATTGCAAGAGAGCTAAAACAATCAAGCTGTAACCTATGATAAGCATGAGATGGTGGGGTTGGGATTTCCCCCATGCCGATTGTTGAAGACATCTAACGATCGATCATGGGAGTGTGTTTCCATGTCCCTTGGCCATGTGACCTATTGGAATGGTGACATCCCACACCTTACCTTTTCTTGTCCGTGACACTCCATCAGAGGACAAATGAGTATATTGTTATAACAACTTTGGAACTTTCTATTTATTTGAATTTGTGCCTTAATAATGAATCTAGAGTCTATTGTGGATACGATCTTTAGAATGAGGGGAAGTGCTCAAATATTTTCCTCAGAATATTTTAACAAGAAAAAAATAAATCAAGAACTTTTATCGATACACTTTGAACAACACATATGTTGGAAATATTGAGAGGATGTTGAATAAGTATTTCATTATTTTTAACAATTTTTATCTTTAAAACATTTGATACAGATAAATCATGAAACATAGATCTTTACATAAGAAACACTTATACAATTTTTCTTTGTAAATATTTTGTAAACTCTTTGTACAAATTAATCACCAACTTACAAATTTAGTAGGTACCAACCTATAGGATATTTCATTCCCGTAGCTCAGCACTAAACCAACAAATGTAGGCACCAACCTATAGGAGACACTAATCGCCAAACTACATGCACCAACCTATGTATTCAAGTTGTTCCTTGGATTTTTCATTGATAACTTTTGGTACTCATGATATGAGTTGGATCATTATATTGTTTGACATCCATCTCGATGCATTCAGAGTGGAAAAAGTGGAGGAATTAGATCATGGGACTGTTTTTACTAGTGTGACCCATTTTGGAAAAATGAGGTTTGAAATCTTTTGGGAGTGTTTTGAGGCATAAAACAATGTTTTATGGTGGGTAAAATGTTTTGGATTTACAATTTCACCTTTTCAATCTATTCTACACACATAGATATTTCCAACAGTGCAGGAATCATATCAATCAGAGTATGTATGTGAAAGTTATGCCACTCAGAAGTTGACCTTCCTAATTTCACACCCATAATTTGCGAGGATGCCGTGTCAACCCCCATTATTCATGAAAAATAGGCTAGCCATGTGATTTTGATGTAGAATACTCTATAAGAGTCTATATTGTAACTCTGGCTAAGAGTTGAGGTAGAAAAACTTAACCACTAATAGGTTATAAGGTTATGTTCTAATTGGGCCACTAGGTGTTATAGAAATATTTGGGCATTGCAACCCCAATCTCATATGTCCATAAACCAAGGGCTTCTAAGCCCATAAAAGTGTTGTTTCATACCCTAAAGGAGCAAGGTTAGTTGATTACATCATCTCGCAGAAGCTCTCCCTGAAAAACTACTCAGAACTGGTCAAAACAGGACCATACAGACTGCTCAGTGCTAAGGGTGCGATGCATCTCACCTGTGACATGAAAAAAGTGTGATGCATACTGAAAAGCCCTTCTGTAGGATGTGATGAGTGAGAGCAGACAAATGGCAGAGGCAATTGGCTAGGTGGAAACCCAGAGAATCTTCTAGAAACTGCCCATTTGACACTTGCCTCTCTGAATTCGCCTAGGGATGAGTAAGAGATCATGAAATCTCCAAGTGGAACCAAGAACTATCAGAGAGATGACACTAATTAAAATCCTAGAAGCTGACTCACCCACCTGCAAACATCTATATATGGATCCCTCATCCTAGAGAACCAAAGGCTGGAATTTTGTATCTTGTAAGGAAGTGCTGTTGGTTTCTCTATGGAACATCATAATGTTGGGTGATCTAGATTTTCATGACGTGAAGAGGGCTTTCATGCTGGGAGGACGGTGCTAGGTTAGAGCAATGGGTTGTAATCCTCTCTACTACTACTTCTATCAATAAAGCTATTTGACTTTTCCTCCATATTCTTGTATATCTCTGATTGTATTGATATATGCATTTGTATGGTTAATATATATTTGATCCTATATTGTTTATGGTTATAGATCTCTATGATTTGATGGTATTATGCTGCTTTGACTCTGTAGGTGTTCTTTGAAGCGGGACAAGTGAGGAAGGAGTGGCAAAGATCTGTCAAAGGGGAGAGGAAACAAGCAAGGAGCCAAGTGAAAGATTGAGGTTGGTACTCTCTGCTTCTCTCTCATATATCTCTCATAAAGGAAAACACAAGTGACTTTAGTTTGTTTGTTTCTATAGCTACCCGTCTTAGTGGGACTAGCACCCTGAATGGACACTCAGTTTTCAGCCCGATAACAAAATGGTGACTCTGCTGGGAGCATGTTACAGAAATTATATATTACGGAAGCAAACTGAAACAAAAAATTTTCATAAATAAAACACACAAAAAATGCATAAAACAAAGAGAATCAGATATACGTGGTTCACCCAGTTTGGAGCTATGTCCACCCCGAACAGCTAGTGCGGCTGGTCTGGTTCTATTGATCCAACAAAATGAGAAAGACGACAACCTAAACAATCTATGTACATACCCTGTTACTCTCACAGTCTCAACCTCTCTGCTTCTTGGCTCGGAGAATACTCATAGATTACATAGACTCAAGTACAATGCCCTCAACAAAGAGAGGGGTTTCCTTCTAGGGAAAAAAATCCTGAAACGAAACATAAACGTTCTAGGCCGTCAGAGTCATGCGCCGGTAGATGAGAAGAGCCGGTAGATGAGGCTAGATAAATTACTATAGGCGGGTTTTACAAGGCAGATTTTACATCTGTTTTTTAAGCTTCGGGAGCGCTGCACCGCTGCCCCCGAGCCCCCGCCGAGGGACCGCTAGTCCCCGGACCCCATAGCCAGGGGGATCGGCGCCCTCGGACCCTCGCAGGGGGGACAAGTCCCCCCCGCACCCCCCTATGTGGAGGGGTGTACAAACTTCCTAGGGTATACATCCAGTTGAAACAAAGACCTCTAAACAATCATGCTCCACATCCAACAATCTCCCACTTGGAGAATGATTGTAGCAAATCCATCACTGCTTCATTTGCTGGAAAATAACTCCTCTTTGGAGTTGGCTGTTTCTCATCTTCATCGTCATCCTTGAAGACTAATTGAAACTGAGCATATCTCAATTTCTCCCTAGTTACAACTTTTGTTAGCATATCTGCAGGATTCTGGCTAGTGTGTACCTTTTCTAGCTTCAACTCTCCATCTTCCAACACTGATCATATGAAATGGTACTTGAGCTGTATGTGTTTAGTCCTGGAATGAAATGCTGAGTTCTTTGCAAGATGAATGGCACTTTTGCTATCACTGTATAACATGCCCATATCATGCTCCTTACCCAATTCACCCATAAACCTTTGTAACCAAATCATTTCTTTACTAGCCTCTGTAGCAGCAACATACTCTACTTCTGTTGTTGAAAGTGCAACAACACTTTGGATTTTTTGAAACCTAACTGATAGCTGTTCCTCCAACAATAAATACATATCCTGTAGTGCTCCTCCTGTTATCTCTGTCACCTGCCATATCTGTGCATCAACATATCCCTGTAGAGAAATGTTTGAACCACCAAAGCATAATGCTTGATCTGTGGTACCTTTCAAATATCTGAGAATCCATTTCACTGCCATCCAATGTTCCTTTCCTGGATTGTTCATGTACCTGCTTACAACTCCCACTGCATGTGCAGTATCAGGCCTTGTACAGACCATTGCATACATTAAGCTTCCAACTGCTGATGCATATGGAACTTTAGACATATAATCCACTTCTTGGGTCTTTGGGCACATTTCCTTACTAAGTTTGAAATGGCTAGCAAAAGGTGTACTAACTAGTTTTTCATTGTGCATGTTAAATATTTTCAACACCTTTTGTATGTACTCATTCTGAGATAATGTTAATTTACGATTTTTCTTGTCTCTAGTTATTCTCATACCAAGGATTTGTTTTGCAGCTCCCAAATCCTTTATTGCAAATGAAATTGCCAATTTTATTTTTTCACATTTATTTCCTGCATGTTAGATCCTACAACAAGCATGTCATCTACATACAATAACAATATAATATAGCTTCCATCATTTTGCTTTTTCAGGTAAACACAATGATCAGAGTGACATCTAGTATAACCTTGTTCAGACATAAACTTGTCAAATTTTAGATACCACTGCCTTGGAGCCTGTTTTAAGCGATACAAGCTCTTCTTCAACCTACACACTAGTTTCTCCTTCCCTTTCACCTCATATCCTTGTGTTTGCTACATATATATCTCTTCCTCCAAATCCCCATGGAGGAAGGTTGTCTTTACATCTAACTTCTCAAGATGCAAATCTTTAGCTCCTACTAGACTTAAAATAGTTCTGATTGAAGTCATTTTAACAATAGGAGAAAATGTTTCATCAAAATCAATACCTTTCTTTTGTGCAAACCTCTTCACCACAAGTCTAGCCTTGTACCTCTATTTTCCTCCATCTTCTTCCTTCAACCTGTAAACCCATTTATTCTTCAATGTAGTTTTTCCTGCAAGCAACCTGACTAAGTCCCAAGTCTGGTTATGCATTAAAGAGTCCATCTCTTCTTCCATGGCTACCTCCCACTTATTCCTGCTTTCAACCTACATTGCTTCTTCATAACATTCAAGTTCACCAGAATGAGTCAACAATAAATAATATAATGAAGGAGAGTGTTTTTCAGGGGGTCTAGCTATCCTAGTAGATCTTCTAACACCACTTTCAGGTGCTTGTGGTGCCTGTTGCTATTGTGGTGATTGTTGATTATTATTATTTTCAGGCACCTTTACTTTTTCAGTGATTTCATCAAGGACTGCGTATTCCTTGTTTTCTTTTTCCTGTTTCTTTTCCTACAACTGATTATTATACAAGACCTTTTCATTGAATATTACATCTCTGCTCCTAATGATTTTGTGATTTTCGTAATCATATAAGCAATAACCAAAATCATTAACACCATATCCAATAAAGGTACATTTCTTTGACTTTGCCTCAAGCTTTGTTCTATTTTCTTTATCAATATGGACAAAGGCCTCACAACCAAAAGGCTTTAAAAATGAGTAATTTACCTTTTTACCTGTCCATGCATCCTCTAGAACACCACCATCCAAGGAACTGGAAGGCCCTCTGTTTATTAGATGAACAACAATATCTACAGTATTTGCCCAAAACTATAAAGGCAATCCTGCATGCAATCTCATGCACCTTGCACGCTCCATGATTGTTCTGTTCATCCTTTCTAACACACCATTTTCTTGTGGTGTTCTTGGAATTGTCTTCTCTCTGCGAATTCCATGCTCTGAGCAGTACCTATCAAACTCTTTTTTGCAATATTCACCTCCATTATCTGATCTAAGACACTTCAATTTCTTTCCTCTCTCAATCTCAAACAAAGCTTTCCATTTCTTGAAAATATCAAATACATCAGATTTATTCTT
Organism: Pinus taeda; assembly: GCA_000404065.3. NCBI lineage: Eukaryota > Viridiplantae > Streptophyta > Pinopsida > Pinales > Pinaceae > Pinus > Pinus taeda. The sequence continues at coordinate 98,126 of APFE030712367.1, forward strand.
AATACAATAAATCCAAGTTTTTTAGTTGCATCATCAATAAAAGTAACATAATAACGAGAGCCACCAAGAGATGATACCTAAGCAGGTCCCCATACATCTGTGTGCACAAGCTCTAATTTTTTGCTCTTCTTTTCTTTCCCAACTCTAAGAAATCTGACTCTTATGTTTTCCATAAATGCAATTCTCACAGAGGTCCAAATCAGCATTCTTCAAACCCGGCAACAAATTCCTTGAGTGAAGAATATTCATCCCCTTTTCACTCAAGTGTTAGAGCCTATGATGCCATAATGTTGCATCTGCGCCTTTGGAAGTTAAAGCATTAACAGAGTTAGAAATACCATTGCATAAATACAATGTACCAACGTTTTCACCTTTTGTATTACCAGGGCTCCTTTACTAACCTTCCAAGCCTTATCTATGAAAGTTTTCACACAACCTTCACCGCCTAACTGCCCTGTTGAAATCAGATTTTTCTTTAGATCTGGAACATGCCTTACCTCCTTTAGTAGCCATTGGTTTCCAATCTGCTGTTTTACAAGAACCTTACCCATTCCAACAATTTTACAGGGTTTATCGTCACCCAAACGAACTTGTGCAAAATCTCCTTGAACATAGCCATGAAAGTATTTCTTATCAGGTGTGGCATGGAATGAGGCCCCTGAATCTACCACCCAGGAATCAGTGATATTTTCGAAAGAAAGAATCAAAGCATCTTGTAACACCTCACCTGTCACATTTGCTTCATGATTGTCTTCTTGCTATGCATCTCCTTCTTTTCCCTTCTGAGATCTAAAATCTTTCTTTAGGTGTCCTTTCTTTCCACATTTCCAGCACACTATCCCCGATCTAGACTTGGATCTGCCTTTCGTTGATTTAATTCGATATCCTGAGCTCTTTCCTCTTTCCATTTTTCTTCCCCTAGAATTTGCACTCAAAGCATTTCCCGATGTCTCACTGGAGCTTTTCCATCACATTTCCTCGCTAAGGATAGCACCGACAACATCATCAATTTTTTTTTTTGGATTGCAGATTACTGTGGTGTGATTTCTGAAAGGAGTTCAGATTTTCCACAGTGTTCATATTTTATGGTCAAAATTTAAAGTACTAGATCCAGAAACAGAGTTACTAATGGCCATTACTAAACCATTCCAACTTTCTGGTAATGAGCACAAGAATAACAGAGCTCTAACTTCATCATCAAAGTTTACCCCTACAGAACATAACTGACTTGTAACAGTATTAAAATCATTTAAATGGTCTCCAACAAATCCACCTTTCGACATCTTCATATTAAATAACCGTTTCATAAGAAATACCTTGTTTGAGGCCGAGGGTTTTTCATATAGTTTCTCCAACACCTTAATCAAACCCTCTATTGTTGTTTCCTTCAAAATGTTGAAGGTGACTAACACTATGAGGCACAACCGTATTGTTCCGAGTGCCTTTCTATTGAGAAGGTTCCATTCTTCATCTGTCATACCCATCAACATCTTCGTTTTTCCGCCCAATGGTAGGTATAGATCTTTCTGATATAGATAATCCTCTATCTGCATCTTCCATAGCGAGAAGTTTTGGCCGTTAAATTTCTCAACCCTAAACTTACCATCTTCTACCATTGCTCCCACTCGAACAAGGAACCCTTCTTTCCTGCGAGTTTATTAGCCAAATAGACCTTCAGCTCTGATACCAGTTGTTAGAAAATTATATATTATGGAGCAATGGAACACATAAAATATTGCATAAATATAAACACATAAAATGCATAAAACAAGAGAGACACAGATATACGTGGTTCACCCAGTTTGGGCTACGTCCACCCCGAACAGCCAATCCTTCCTTTCTATTATCCAACAAAATGAAGAGACACAAACTACAACAGATCCACTCTAATATCCTCTGTTTTCTCTCACAGTCTCACCTCTCTGTTTCTCACTCACAGAATACACATCTATTACACAGCCTCAAATACAATGCCCTCATATGAAGAGAGGGGTTGCCTTCTAAGGAAAAAAACCCTAAACTAAACATAAGTTCTACCATCAGATCATTTGCCTAATGAACAAACCAGATTGACTAGAAATTACTATACTTTTACAAGGCAATGTTACATCTGTTTTTAGCTTTGGGGGTGCTACCCCCGAGCCTCCGCTAGGGGACCGCTAGCCCCCAAACCCCCCAGCCAGGGAGGATTGACCCCCCCGGACCCCCGTGGGGGGGACAAGCCCCCCATGAACCCCCCCACGTGGAGGGGTGTACAAAATTCTTGGGGTATACATTCGGCTGAAACAAAGACCTCAGAACAATCATGCTCCACACACAACAACCTTAATGATCATTCATCTAGGTATGTTGCAAGTCAGTTCTCAAGTTCATTTTGGTTTTTGACTGAAAAATTTCTTTTTATAAGTGTTGCCATGTCTCCAGGTATCATAGGTGTTCATCTTCCTCTTAGCAGTACACATACAATGGTTTCCAAAAGAGCAGAGATGAAGACACCTTTCAAAGCATGCTTAGGGATGTGGTCGATCAAGTGTCCATGGGATTACCTACTCACGAATACATCAAGTAGTTCATGGACAAGGACATCAAGCAACAACATCGTAGTGACACCATGAACAATAGTTGAAGGCAACATACCGAATCTAGTGAATGCAGAAAATGAAGCGAACGCAGTGAATGCAAAGTTGCAAAATCAAGAAGATCCACTGATAATGAAAGCAACTTTAGAGACTCGGGCTATGAAGTGATGGAATGACATGAAGCTCGCGTGAAGGAAGAAGATGGAACAAAGAAGGTGTTGCATGTGCTAAAGTGGAAACTTAGGAAGAACATGAAGCTACACAGACAGTCTAATGAGTTACAACATGGACAAGAATAGTAGTGGGTGCAACATGCACTCGCAGATGAAATTGTTCCAGTACAAGTTAAGGATCCATCCCAGTAGCTGACACCGAGCAAACATGGTGAGCAATGTTGTTGATCGCATGCAAAGGATCTAACAACATGCATTTCATTGAGTGCACACATGCAATCCAACCCATTCAACACACTCACCAAGGCGAAGACAAGAAGCAAGTACAACTGGGGCTAAACATGCACTTCGGCAAGTTGATGCGCGTGACCACGAACACATACTTGAAGATCAGCATGGACACTATGGATTGGCCTATTTCCAATTCAATCATACCTAAGAAGACCATGCACATATTAGTAGACGCGTTGGATGAAGGGGTAGAACCAATGCACTGATTTGAACAAAGGCAAGAGTTCGCTTCCACAAGATGTCACCATGAGATGCATGCACACCATCATGGATGACCAAGCTTGGCATCAGCTCACCACCTTCACCATCACAAGCATGTCAAAGAGTTGGTCTCACCATAGAAGACCGAGTGTTCGTGATGTCTTGCAAGGCTTTCTCAAGCCATTTTGTCTCACATGAGTACATGTGCATTGTAATGTTGAGTCATGTCAACTGCAAGTCGAGTATTAACAGTTGGATGTAACAGTCATAGAGTAGGTGAAGCGTCATGAAGGTAGTTGAACTATCACAAATGCGAATGTCAAGGTTCAACCCACGCTTTGCTATAAATATTCCCTCATAACTCATTGTATATGTTTTTTGGTCAACCAAGCTTCTACTAAGACTATCTTGAAGAAGGCTTGGACAATATTGTAATGCACCTTGGCTTCTCCACTACATAAAGCTAGTACATCTCTTTGGAGGAGCAAGCGCATGTGGCTGTTATGTTCCACTGATGGGGCTAGTAGGTTTTCATGGTGTATTGTATGATTGTGACTTACACTTCTTTAATAATAAGAGCTAGCACATTCTCATTCATATTTTTTTATTGTAGTTGGACTATTCCAGTTTCCTTAATGATATATGTTGTTTAACTTATGTACTTGTATATGAATTGATTTGAATGAAATTATATGAATCTTGTTGTTAATGTGTTGCATACGTTGTTAATGTTGTCACCATCCGTGTCGACTACTCTTCTGGACATCAAACAAAACTTTCTTTAAACCTTGTTATATCAACTGTCACACTCATCTTAGACTGATCCATGAGTGTTGTTTGAGTTATCTTACCTTGTATGTTGTGACTACTGCATCCGTGTTGACTCCTCTGCTGGAAGTTGTGCATGTCCTTTGTGTTGTGTGTTCCTAGACAAGTTGGGACTAATCCCTTTCAACTTGGAACTCACCTTCACCTTCCTCTCCCTTTGAAGTGTTGGAACCTATCATACTCATTCCTTGACTCACTGCATCGGTCACACCTTTGCTATTGACAGAGTTATCTTACTTGCCTCTGTGCAACATCGTGGTTAAGGCATTACCTTATGACCCACTACTGGGACTCCTACACCAAACAATCTGAGGTCTAATTAGGACTTCTTACTGGGGAGATCCCCTTGAGATGTTGGTAGGTATGGCACTGTCAACTGACTTTTTATTGGAAAAAAATATTATTTTGAAGCATTCTACTAATTACTATCCACAAACAAGAACCTCATTCGCATCATGAAAATGACAATATTCTCTAAGCAACGAAACTGGCACTTTGCTCTAGTGAATGCTTTATGGATTGACCAAGTCACACCTAAGACTTATCTGAATACTTCCCCTTAATTCCTAGTATATGGAAAGGAATCCATCCTCCCTCTGAACATTTACTTGTCTACTCTCCAATTGTCCCAATAATCCCAAGGAAAGTTGTGTCTTTTAGTTTAGCATAGGATGGACACATTTCACAAGTTACAAGAAGAAAGGATGAAAGTAAAAGAAAAAATTTCACTCCACTAGAATCATATCAAGAGATGGTTTGATGAAAATTCTATAGGGAGTACTAGCTTCAGTGTGGGTGACTTAGTCTTAAAGTGGGACAAATCCCATGAGGACAAAGGCAAGCACACTAAGTTTCAATCCTTGTGGATTGGTCCATATAAAGTCTATGAGAAGCTTGGCCAATATACGTATCATCTCCAACCACTTGACGAGAAGATTTAATCTCTCCCTATCAATGGCCAAGACTTGAAATATTATTTTCAATGAGATCCAAGGCCGTGCCCTACACTATGTACATAGTCTTTTAATTGTTCATTGATTTTTTTCTTGGCTTTCTATTGTTTTTCTTATGTGAATAAGTGTTGTGCCTCACTACATTCTGGCTTCTGAATATGTGTGTGGCTGAAGTTCAAAGAGTCTTGTGGCACTGTAGCCCTTGGATAGTGGTGTGTTCATATTCCTTGTGTTTGGTTGTAACTTTTGGCTGATGAAATCTTGAGGGAAAATATGATCTGTCCGTAAGGAGATTTTTGGTCAAACCATGAACGTGTGTCTAGTCTGGGAAACCTCATGCCTATACTCAGTTTTTAGCTTTGGTGTTTTCAAGCTTATCGAACTAGTAGAAACAGAGAAGGGGAAAATCTAAATGAGAAAACCTAAATCAGAGGTCATTATATGCTTCTCTAAAGGAACAACCTCTCCTGCTCTCAATGATTCGGGATCCCTCTTCCTCCCCAAAAATAAGTAAGTGCTTATGCACAATTCTATTTAGAAAATAACAAAGGTGAAAGAAGAGAAAGGCTTCTTGCACAGAGAGGGGAAGTAGGCAACTCCGTCGAGGTACTGTCCAAGCTCGTTGGCAGTAGAGAAATTCTTGTGTTCCTGCGTGACTCCATCGGGGTACTATCTAGGCCTACTCGAAGTGAACCAACACCATAGATGAAACACTATACTCTGAAATTCTTAAGGTCGTGAGCTAAAATACCCTTCCCAATTCAAAACATTGTGATCTCACTGAATGTTATGTTGTGTTCAACTGAGAAGGTACAAGGCGAACCATGTCTTCCCATGGGGTAAGTGGGAAATTCGAAGTAATCTACATGATCAATCAATAATCCCTAAAGGACCAAGGTCCTACACTAAAAATGAAACAAAACAGACAAGTTGTTCTTCAACCAGTGTATCGCCAAGTATTGTAGCGGCTGCAACACCCTCCAGGATTTTAGCTTGCACTGCAATTTTGGAGCCTTCCTTGGTTTTTACTTTATGGTTGCAAACAGTCAAGCTCATTTTGTGAGCTCCCTCACAGTGTTTTAACCCCTTTTTCTTGATTGACCAAGTGTCGTCTTTTAGCATTTTGATTTATCTATCATTCTTTTGGTCCTATTTTGGTGAATTTGAAGGTTTTTCTTTGTGTGCTTGAGTTTCCCTAGCTATGTAGACATCAGTCGCACTCATACACAAGGTTTTAAGCACTATCACATAAGTTTCGTCATGTTCATCCTAAGCTTTATCTCAAGTGTCGCACTTGTTGTTGTTGGTTTTAGACAGTCTCACATAGGGTAATTCTCTGTCTTGTTGTTTGGTGGTATATGTTGTCATGACATCGAAGTATGCTAAGTGTGTGATCACAATGTCAAGTTCATCATAAGTTCACTTGCCTCTAACACTTAACCATTGTCCTAAAAATATTTTCAACGGACAACTCTCCTTCACGGACCCTGACTAAGCTTCACACTACATAGTCTCATCCCTCAGCCATGTTGCTCTGCTGCCTAGAATTGCACAATATGTAGAGATTGTCCCCCATGGTAGTTTCACTATGCAATCCTAGATGTGAGAAGCTTGCCTTCCTCCCTAGAATTACGTAAGTGTTTCCTCAAGCCTTACCTAAACTGCGCATTTCATAAGATCAATCAGGAAGCCTCCTCCCTGCATGTTGGAACCCCACAATGCACGGAGACCTATGCCTTCTTTTCCTCCTAGAACTACGCAAATGTGTTCCCCTAGTTTCCTCTCTCACCTGGGACTCATAGATCCCAGAAAATCTGCAAATTTGTTTTCTCTGGTACTTTTGCTACCTGGTTCTACCTTCCCTTAGAAAACCGTGTAGACATGCCTCCGAGGGTCTCACCTTGCAACCACCATTTATGATCTTGTTGGCTTTGGTGGTCCCTATCTAGGTTCATATTTAGTTGTGATAACCAACAAAACACTACACTACTAGCCCTTTCAGCAACAACCCATGTAGCGTAGGCTGCAGTCTCACCCGAAGCAATATGGGGGGATGCTAGAACCAAGTTTCCACATCCATAGATCAGTGTGATGTCTTTTAGCACCCTAGATCTACCCTTGCACAGTTCTATAATCCCCTAGGGCTTTGTACTGTACCTCCACTTAACAGTCTTCAGACGTTCACAAAGGTCCATAGTAGGTCTTTGCAGACCCTTAAGAGTTGAATCATCCACTTACGTGCATCAGAAAATAACCCTGGATCTGAGCTCGCCCATATCTACTTAAGTATTTTCATAAACATAATAGAATATATCATAATCTTTTTGAAAGTACTTAACATGCAGTGTGTATAGTTATTAAGACTTATGCTATAGAGTCATGCATCATTAGATCAATATTTCATAAATACATTATTCATCCACAACATATATTGCAATAGTAAATAAACAAAAGTAAATAGATGAACACATGAATTCTTCAACAATATTCTTTATTGATCTTCAATATGGTATTACAGTCTCAAAACTACCATGCACACTCAGTTGTAGGGGTCCACACACTCAACTATGCACTCTACCTAGGCCTCTATGCACTCAGCTGCAAAGCCTTTCTCTCCTATCTTACCCACTTCTCTGCACTAAGCCTTCTCTTATATTCACCCATTATATCTTAGATTATGCCTTAGACTCTCTAAGACATGCCTACTTATATATTTTTACATATAATCCCATGGTCCATGGACCATGGGTGGATCTCAAAACTAACTCAATGTTTACATAAACCAAGGGCTAAAACCCCTTTTAATCCTAACCATCTATGCACTTTGCATCCACAAATCATGAAGACTTTACATCTTTTACAAAAATTACATCAAAACTTGGGCTTTTAACCCCAAAACCGACCTAGGGGACCCCATCCCAATAGGCCACCAACATAAAGATCGTGATTCACCCTTGATTCACTCGACTGGCATTGTGATCTTGCTATGAAGATGCCCTAGATCCACCTGCACTACAACAACATCAACAATGCTCTGTGTAGCTGCCCTACATGAATTCTTCCACTAGCTGCTCTGTAGTTGGTCCTTCTGCGGCCAGCTTCATCATCTACTGCAAGCCTATGAGATTCTCTTGAATGTTGGTCATGACCTGTAAACTTCATCTAACCAGGGCTCTAACCTTGCCTTAAGCAAGGCCTCCTTCTTCTATGCTTCTTCGACCTACACAAGGAGCTGCCTCCCTTCCAACAACTTGGTTGGGCATTGTACTGGGGCAATGGAATGTGTTGTTGCCCAGACTTCATCATATTGTTTCTGTAGCTCCACGCCTCTATATTCAATATCTGTAGGTTTGGGTCTTACTGAAGATTTGTGACCAACTCCATTGCCTGCTCAAATACTGTCGTGCAGTCTACAACTATGGCATCCAGAGTAGCCAGGCTTTCCTTGATCATGGCTCCGCGTTGCTCCCAGACCTTCGTTGGATTCGATGGCTGCATCTTCAATTGCATCTCGATTATATTCATTTTAAGTTCAAATTGAACTCAACTAACCTTAGTTTTTTCCTTGTGCACACCAGTAGCCAATTTTCTGACCTTCACCTCTAGATGTGTGTCCTCGGAAATTTGGAGTTCAGGAATAGTTTTTCATGCCTTCGTGACCACTGACTCCAATCATGAACTGTGTGCATGGAGTGCCTCCTTCTCTTCCAAAAATTATGTCATACCAATGAACAACTACCGATTATTCGCCTTGATCTCACTGATAGCATTAAGGGCTCACTGTTCCCAAAGGCAAATCTCTCCCGCAATTCCATGTAATAATTCATGCAATGTCTCTAGTTGCATTGCATCAGGTTTTAGGCCCATCTTTAGGTTGCTATCAAGGAGGGGCATTGTTCCTCAGTCTCAGTGCATACTGAACCTCTAGGCAAGGGAAAGACTCGCACATCCATCGTCGGCCACAAAACTAGCTCTGCTCTAGTACTTTGTTCTTGTGCTGAACTGCCCATTGCACCACTCACATTGTGGACATTTGCTTGGAGCTGCAACTCTTGAAGATCCTTTTGCACTCTTCCCAAGGTCTGAATGTACTACTGTTCCAACTATTGTAGTACTTATGTGGTGACGTCCCTGACTTTATCACTGATCTCATCAAGATCGGTTTTTGTGAGCACCGAGGGCTCAACTTGTGTTTTGTGTGCCTTCTGCTTTTTCCTCGACCCAATTTTTTGTTCTGGTTCTCACCTTTTCACCACAAAGGGGTGCATTTCCCTTCCTCACCTCCACTGCCTTGCTCTATATATGTTTGTGTTGTTGTAAAAGGTGACTTGTCACCTTTTTGGGTCTCACACTACTCCTTCTCTGCCTTCTCCTTGGTAGCACGTTCCTCCTTGACTGAGCCTTTTCTGAAACATCTTTCTTCTTATGTGCAGCATGCTTGGCTACCTCCTTCCTTTTCTTTACATTCACACTCTCTACACCTATGCTCGGCCCAATAGCTAAATCTGTAGAGGTGTGCCACTCGGCTGGCCAACACGACACTACCTCCTGCACATGGGAATCTGCTACCAAATAAGGTAGGTCATAGTATTTCTAGGCGAGATCCTTTCGTGCCTAGATGTAGACCTAGTAAAAGTTAGCCTTGAAGGTTGTGTAGGCTGACAGCTGTGTATACAAGGTTGGGGACAACCTTGGGCACTGGTTAACTACCATGTAGAGACTTGTTTCCATCAAGAAACAAAAAAACTTCATCTCCTTGATGCGCACAGGGTTCTTCATAGCCCATAGGGAGGCAAACTACGCAGCCTCTAGTAATCCTTCTTCAAACGGAGGAAAATGGCTATCCTTCGGTGGCTCCCATGCAACCAACACAATGGAGAGTAGAAGCCAAGTGTAATGGAATATATGGGTCTCATCCTAGGCCTCTCGCCATTTCGCAAGGAATTCTTGGCATATGTACCTACACCAATTGAATAGTATGCCTTTTGCATACTAAGCCACTATGGATACAATGGGCGCGAACACTTCCATATCACCTTGCCAGCCAATTTGATTGCAAGGTCATTTATTGATAGGATTGAATACCCTTGTGCCTTCTTCACTTGTTTATAATCATTTTTCATGCACTCATCCAACTCCTTCTCTCTAGTCTTTCACAAAACTCCTTGGCCGGATTCATCCCTTCATGCACAAGTGTGTAAGCATGTGAATCAACATATCAGTGATGGGGACAGTCCCTCCTAGTCATAAACACCCATCATGTACTAGTGTGAGCGTCTGTCATATGAAAATTGTGTTAATTGGGGTGTAGTGGTAATGTGGCACCAAAAGAAAGTTGAACAACCCAAATTTCTCAACACCGCAGGCCCATTCCTCTATTTCCAGCGCTGTCACACCCCTGCCTTCATAATATACTCATTTCATGAAGTTATATGTTGCTAAGTGTGGGAACCTAGCGTGATCCGCTAAGTCCTAGTCCTCCATCTTCAGTAACGGGACTTGTGCGAACCGCGAACCTTCAAAATGCACCTGCTTAGGTAGAAGGGGAGTGGAAATGAAAAGTTTCTCAAAGTCCAAGTCTTTTGGAATCTTCACCTTTCCTTTCCTCAGAGGGATATACTGATGGAGCTTTGTGTTGGGCACTGCTCCTTCGGCATCAACATCTTCGGTTCCCTAACCTTTTTCTACCTCTAGGTATGCAACCTTCTCTTTACCTTTTGTCGGCTTCTTGTATTTTTTCTATGCAGGTGTTGTGGTATGCTTCCTAGGGGAAGCATGTATCTACACTAGCTTCTGCTACTTCTCCTTAGCCATGGATTTTTTCTACCTTCGCAACCTTGGCGTTGTTGGCACCGTAGCCATAGCTTCAGCACTAGATATTTTAGAGCCTAGGGCATAAGATACAATGGCCTTGACACTCAAAGATTCTACAAGCTTGATGGCAGTCATCCTCTCCATAAATAGCTCACAAGCTTCAAAAGAAACGTCTATGTGGGCAAACAACTCTTCCCAAAATGCTCAGCTCATAAGAGATAGACAAAAAATTTAAGAAAAAGATCCATTTGTGCAAAGAGTTCTCTGTTGGATTGGCACGCATATTTTATAGGGGTTTTTGAATTCAACTCCAACCATTAATGTTTTTTTGGTGATAGATATTCAAAGATTTTGGCCTTCAATGCTGTCAGCCCGCTCCCCTTAACCATATTCTGGCTATCAAATCATGAACAATGACTCCAACGGTCACTTTCCTGCTATGTTGTGCGACACCTCCCTCCATAGCATAGCTTCCTATATTGCAACTTCATCATTTTCTATGCAGCCTGCCTACTGCATATTACACCAACCCTAGAAGGGTAGTTTATAGTCCCATGCTCCCTTGCAACTGCTTGGAGCACTAAGATTTTCCTGCCACCATATACTCATTGTGTAGGATCCCCTGTATATAACTTTAATCGGCTTCCATTCACTCTTCCCAAAAAAAGTTCTCCATTCAGCTTCACAAGCTGAACTGCACCTCCATCTATAACTTTTTTGCTAACATATGGCCCCAGCCAATGCATCTAAAGTTTACCTAGAAACTTAGTGAACTTACTATCATATAATAAGACCATGTCATTTACCTTGAACATGTTAAGCTTGATGTGATGATTGTGCCAGGAGTTTTCACGTTCCTTGTGTACTTGCTGATGGAATCTAGCCAAGAATTGATCCTATTCAAGATCCATCAGCAGCACAAGCCATTCCTCCATGACTTCACGATCTGCCATACCGATTAATCATGTTACGGATATACTAGGCACAATATACTCCATTGGCATTGCAACTTCTATGCCATAGTACTGCTAGTACATGCACATCCCAATCATTCCACTGCATGTTGTATATCTTCGTTAGCATGTTCTCCAAGATGTTATTAAGTCCTCAATTGTTCCATTAGCATGTGGATGATACAGTGTGCTCTTCTAATGATAGACCTAGAACTCCAAGGTCAATGCATTGATTGTCTCATTTAGGAAGTGCGTACCTCAATCACTCATTAACACCTTCGGGCAGCCAAATCTGGTTAAGACATATTCAAACAAGAACTTTGTTACTGTGGCCCTAGTACAATCCTTAATCGGCTATGCCTTTGCCCATCTAGTTAAATACTTTGTCGCGATGATAATACAACATGCACCAACTTTCTTTCCTGGGGGCTAAATCAGCCCAATGAAATCAACCGACCATTTTTCAAATGGCTACAAAGATACTTGAGGATTCAGTGGAAACTCGTCCCTCCATGATGGTCTGTCGGTTCATTGACATGCATCATATGCCCTAAAATGCACTTTGGAATCCTTATATAGCGTCTGCCACCATAGACCTACATGCAAAATCTTCTACGTAGTTGCTTTTCTTGCATAGTGTCCTCTTGCAGTCCCTCCATGAGCTTCAGCGAGAATGATACTCCTCTCAAAATCTGGCACATATCATCGTAATATCTCATGTGCACCCATATTATACATGTGTCCCACAATAACTGAAAATTCTGCCGCGCGCACTACTAGCTTCTTCTTTTGCTGACTTGTATACCCTTCTAGTTCCATCCCTGTCGTAAAAAAATGGATGATATCTACAAAATGATTATCTACTATGTGCACCGTGAAGAGTTGTGTATCTAGAAACCATTCCTCCAAATTAGTAGGTTCCTCTCCTATTTCAATCTGTGACATATGGTCAAGTCCTATATTCAATCATTCTCACTTCACAATGACCTCAAATTCATACTCCTAGAATAGCAGTAACCATCGAAAGATTCCCCCCCCCCCCCAACACAGGCTCATTGACTAGGTATTTCAGGGCAGAATGATCTATGTACATCTTGAAATGTCCGCCCAATAGATAGTGCCAGAACTTTTGAAGTGCGTACACCATAGCCAATCATTCGTGCTCCGTCGTTGAGTGATTATTCTCAGCCTTTGATAGTTTCCTGCTCGTGAAGGCTATAGGATGGTCCAACTCTCCTTCAATGGCATGTGTTAGCACTGCACCCAATGCCATGCAAGAAGCATCTACATGTACATGGAATTCCTTCTTCCAATCAAAGAAGACCAAGATTGGTGTTGTGACCATCTTCTCTTTCAACACGTCTAAACTATGTTGACATTATTCATCCCAATAGAATGTAGCATCCGTCTTCAACAATTTCTCCATGGGCATGGTCATCTAAGCATAAGCCTTGATGAACTTCCTGTAATATCCAGTATGTACCACCGTCGAGCACGGGTTCTTAATGCTCCTTAGGGCCTCCAACTTTACTATCACTGCAATCTTTGCAAGGTCCACCATCAATCCCTACTTGCATATCGCATGACCCAGAAAAATCCCAAAGGGAACATAGAATAGACACTTCTTTTGATTTAGCGTGAGCTAGTACCTGTGATGCGTATCCAACATCGGGCACAAACTTGCTACATGGCACTTTACTAAACCAAACATCGTCTAATTATCAAAGTACACTTCCAAGAACTTGTGAACAAACTCCTTGAACACCACGGTGACTATGAGAGAAAATATCACAGGTGAATTCTTGAGTCCAAACGACATCACAGTGTATTGAAAACAACCCCATTCCATCATGAAGGTTCTTTTTCTCCTATCCTCTTGGTGCGATATTGATCTAATGGTACCTCGAAAATCCATTAATGAATGAGTAGGCATGCTTCCCTCCAACGTTATCTAATACTTCTTTTGTAAATGGTGTCGAGAATGGGTCATGGACACAGGCATCATTAAGCTTCCTCAAATCTACACAAATCCTTATTTCATCCTTTTGTTTCTTCTCCTAAATCATCATGGGGCTCACCCAATCAGACTTCTCCACAGGTTCTATGATGCCTGCTACCAGCATCTTATCTGATTCCAATCGAACCTTTTACTTATACTTAGGATTCCAGTGATATGGTTGCTACTTAACAAGATTCACATCTAGCTTCACAGTAATTTTCATAATGCCCAAGTCTCCTATTATGCCCTTCCATTCTGAAAACTTATTAGGGAACAAATCCTGATATTCGTAGAGTAACTCAGCAACCTTATCCACAGTAGCATTGTCCCAATAATCCCCAATTTTTGCAAACGTCAGTTCTGCTTCAGTCCCAATGTTCACTTGATTAATTTTCAACAGCACCATGATGTCTGGGTTCTCTATTTGTGGGCCCTTTACTTCTCGATGCCATTCCACCTCTAGAATATTAATATTTCTAGGATCATCGTTCTCCCCTTCAGCTATCACATTATAAAATTTCAACGCATGGCATAGCTAGGTGCTCCAATCTAGTTGGACCCATTCCAGAGGTTCTTGCAGTATTCTGAAGGTCACTACCTTAACCTCCTGCAAGGATTCATCAATGCTCTTGAACCCATCTTCAAAAATGAAGGTCATTAAGAATCCCTCTCTTAATATTTCCTGCTCCATGGTCCAATGGCAAAGATCTGTCTCCAAATACAAATTCATGGTGATTATGTCTAAATTGTGGAAAAACAAGTGTACCCATTTCGACTATGGCCCCATTCCATACGCTTTAGTCCACTTCACTAGGTGATCACAAGGATCATCCCTCCCATCATATTTCTCAATCAATCAAAGGTTAGGTTGACCAGACTACAACCTCGTCATTCTTCTATAGTCCTTCCATCCATCAAAGCTATCCTTGAGCGTACCCCACCATCATGCAGCGTATCACGCAGTGCCAAATCTAACACTTGGAAGCAGTGATGCTAAGGGACTTCATGATCAAAAGCATCCAAAAAATAATCCACGTCAGCTAAACCATGATAATAAGGTAAATTCCTTACCTCCGATGAAATGCAATGCATTGATTTAGTCATCATGTTGTGGCGCAATGTAGATACTTCATGCAGTTGATTCTACCAAAGCTCCAACTCTTCATCTAAATCAAAGGCACGAAAACTCTCCCGGTCCCATGAAATCCATCCATCTATTATTGGATTGATCCAGTCTTGATCTCGCGCTATTATTTTGTATATCTATTCTAAGTCATCTTCACTTTCCTCATAATCGCGGATCGGTTTAGTGTAGTGCAGCCCTTCTATAGGGTTCAAAGCTACTACAACTCAAAGCACTTTTCTTTCAAATGACATTGTCTGCCTCTTCAAGTTGATCACCCCTTTCATGTTAATGGCCCAGTCAATTCTGAGAAGCGTAGGGTATGGATTATTGTCACCAATGATCTCTATTACCTCAAAATCAGCCAGTGCGCTCGCACCTTCTATATCCACTACTACTCCATGTAGTCATTCCATAGGGATGATCTTTTGTTGGTTTTCCATTCTAAGCTTGATCAGAGACCACTACAGTGAAGGTATCCCCATTCTATCCCAAGTATGTTATGGAAAAATGTTCATATCAGACCCGATATCTAAGAAAACTTGGTCCATCTCATAATCTCCTATCTGTGTAGTGAGCCTCATCTCGCGCACTGTTCTAGCCTTATTCTTACCAATATTTCTAACTACATGGTGTCCATCAAGGGCATTTTCTTTGCCAATGCATTTGTTTATTAGCTCCTGCAGGCCCTTCACATCTTTGCTATCGTACAATAGTTTCATAGAGATCTCAACAACATAACCATTTGTTGGCTTAGGGGGTCCTGACCCAGGTTCAGAGTTAGTTGTGCCAACCAAAAAAACCCTACACTACTTGCCCTTTCAACAACAACCCACATAGTGCAAGCTACAGTCTCACCTGAAGGTGTATGGGGGGATGTTGGAACTAATTTTCCGCATCCAGAGATAAGTGTGATGTCTTTTATCACCAAATATCTTCCCTCACACAGATATATAAGCCCCTAGGGCTAAGTACTGTAACTTCGCTTAATAGTCTTTAGACCTTCGGGAAGGTCCATGGTAGGTCTTTGTGGACCCTTAAGAGTTGAATTGAATTGGATCCTAAAACACTCTCTAAATTTTCATAACTCTGTAAAATTCATGCCAAAGTTTCAAAGTCTTACAAAGTTTGAGCTTATCATAAATATCCTTGAAACAAATGTAATTTGTGGGCAACACCGAGCAATGAGGACCCTCGGTCAAGCGCGTAGAACATTGGCCCATGGTAATGCACGCTGCCACAAAAAAACAAAATAGGAATTCTTTTTGAGAAACGAGGGAGGTTTCTAATATGCAATTAGTGACAAGTTGCTAATCTCATATCGCTGGGCAAACCCCTCAAAGAAGGAAAAGCCCTGAGCGACCTGGACTGGAAAAGTCATAAAATCGTATGGATATCGTACCGATTCCGTTAGAGACAGGTCCCACACAAAAACTGGCATGATATCAGAAGGGCTTCAATGCAGTAAGAAGTTTTAATCGAGTCTCACCCGATGCCACACACTGGGTGCCACATGTCCGACATAAGAAAGAGAAAACTGCTTACATCGGACGGTTAAACGTCATGCTACTTACCCGCCTGATATGGATGGAGATCGTAGGATCAGGAGGCCCCAGATAGATAGCGAAAATGTGATCCAATGGATGACTAGATTCAATGGGGTAAACAAGTTGAGTTGTATAAAGGTGTGAAGTGTGGCATGAACGATGAGTTGGTAGAGGAATCATGTTTGCAGGCACTCTGGGAGTTAAATGGAAATAATAGTAGTTCAAACATTTCCAAGAGAACTGACACTCATTTCGTTATGAAACAGGTGGCCACCTCCCTATAAGGCGTTACATAGTGATGATGATGCAGAACAAAGGAATTCAAATGGATAGAAGCAGGAGAAACAAAAATCCAGGAATCGGAAATGAATAGTCAGAAAGCAGATTGGCTTTAAAGCCATGAACTAACAAAAACAAAGCAAGAAATGAGAAAAGAAAGTTAAGAAAGCTAAGAGCAGAGAATAGAGGGAAGAAGCTGAGCTGACTTGAAGGCAGCATGGAGCCAGACAAAGTGAAAGAGAGTCAAAGATTTTGTGTACTCCAAAGAAGGTTTGAGAGGTTCAAGAAAAATCCTCTGTACATGCTTGTCATGTATGAGTCTCATATTGGACTGATACTATTGTGACCAATAGAGGTCGAGTTTCAGTAAGGAGAGAGTCTGTGTACTCCAAAGACTTGGGAGATCCAAGTCCAGTCCTACTGATTTATTTATGTTGAGTGAGACTCAAATTGAGCTCACTGTTGTAAAAACTCTGCTTTGAAAACATAATAGAGAGGCCACCACTGAAGGTTGGACCAGGAGACATAGCCCAGGAGAATTGGGTGAACTCCCTATTAAACTTGTTGTGTTACATGTTTTCCTGTTATGTTTTCTCTAACTGCTTCAGTGTCTGTGTATTTCGCAATCTTATTGATCAGTTTCATAAAGTAACATAGGCACATCCATGCACATGAGTCTGTAATACCTTTAATTCTTTGTCCTAGATAAATTCCAGATCGAGCAGTGTCAGAGCTCTAGGTTAGTAAGATTAGACAAGCTTGTGCTAGATTTTGTTGTTGAATGCTAACTAGATCAAAGCTTAAATTAGGAGAAGGAGAGTTGGTTGAAGCTAACCCTGAAATTGGAAAAGTCTATCCTAAGAGGAAAATGTCAAAGGAAAACCCCTTGGAATCAGACTCCCCGTTCATGGATGGTTTCCTGACCATGAAAGTCATGGTAGAAGAAATGTATAGAGAATTTAAGAAAGGTAGAGATGAAGGTTCATCAAATTCCAAACAAGATAAAGGAGTAGAATAATCTCTCCTCCATGACCATGCTAAAGGCAGAGGGAAAGGAGAAAAACTTCCCACACCTCCTAGTAGCCCTGAAAACAAAAAGAAGACATCTTTGATTAAATTAGATGTTAAATTTGATTTGCCAATATATGATGGAGAGTTGAATGCTGAGAAGTTGGATAATTGGATTAGACAGATTGATGTGTATTGCAGGGTGCAGAACATTGATTCAGATAGTAGTAAGATTCAGCTGGCTAGCCTATGCCTTGGAGGCACTGCCTTGGTATGGTGTGAAGGCAGGACACAAGATGACATGAAGATGCATGGTAAAATTCTTTCTGTCTGGAGTGAATTTGTTTCTGCAATTAAAAAATAGTTCTATCCACTATCTTATATGCAACAAGCCATGATGAGTTTGCAAACTCTTCGACAATTGAAAGGGAAAAGTGTACAAAGTTACACCCAAGAATTTAGGAAAAGAGCTTTGATTCTAGGAATTTCTTTAGACTCACCTGAAACTTTGCTAAAGTATATAGGTGGTCTATGCAGCTATTTAAAGCATACCATTCTCATGTTTAATCCCACTAGCATAGATGAGGTATCTATTCAGGTTACACATCTAGAGGCTAGAGGCAAGAATGTGAACCCGGAAATTGGGGAACCATCAAAACCCACTGCAAGCAAGAATAAGGAAAAGAGAGCAGAAATGGAAAGAGAGGAAGGAAAATGTTGTACAAAAGACCAAACCTTCATGCACTCACTGCAAGAAAGATGGGCATGATGGTGAACACTATTGGATTCTGCATCTAGAGCTAAAACCCAAGAAGTAAAATGGCAAAAAGAAGAAGACTGTTGCAGATATTCAAAAGGATTTGGGATCAAACTCAAGGGATGAAATAACAATCACAACCACAGGTATAAAAGGTAAAAATTCTGAAGCATCTACTAGTAATTCTACATAATCTACTGATAATGAAGAAAATGAGAGGAAAAGACATGAGATTTTTTCATATTAGAGTTATTTCCAAGCATCAAAATATTGACACTTTGTTTGATAGTGTCTCACAAGTAAATTTAATTTCTGAAGCAATTGTAAAGAAGTTGGGATTACTAACCCACCTCACAAAAAGCCATATCCATTAGGTTAGTTATGTGATAAAGCATAACTACAAGTGACTAGACAATTTAAACTTGGGTTTTCTTTTGGGTCAACATTTATAGATGAGGTTGAGTTAGATATTTTTCCCTTGGATATATGTGGAATTGTTTTAGGAATTCCTTACTTGTATGATAGAAAAGCCATTTTATATAGAGCTGAAAACAAGTATCAACTCGTTAAAGATGGAGTCGAATATATTGTAAGAGCTCATAAACTCAAGAATAATTATACTCTCATAAACTCAGGGCAGATGAAAAAGTTGTAAATTCATGCAAGTTGATTTAGAAATTCTAAATAAAAATCAATGTATTTGAGGGTTGTAATGCTAAATAGCAAGTTGATTTAGAAAAATTTTCTTTAGAATATGATATACTATTTCAAGAACCTAAAGGTCTGCCACCCAAAAAGGAAATAGTACATGATATTAATTTGCAGTGAGATGCTCCATTGCCTAACATCGGAATGTACAGGTTGTCCATTTTAGAGAATGCAGAAATCAAGAAGCAGGTACGGGAGCTACTTGAGAAAGGGTTCATAAGACCTAGCACATCACCATGTGGATCTCCAATTATCTTGGTGAGAAAGAAAGATGGCTCATGGAGAATGTGCATTGATTATCGAGCACTAAATAAGATAACGATAAAAAATCGTTATCCCCTTCCTCGCATAGATGATCTATTAGATCAGTTGAAATAAGTTGTTTAATTTTCCAAGTTGGACTTACATAGTGGCTATCATCAGGCCAGAGTTGCAGATCAAGATGCATCGAAGATTGCTTTCAAAACAAAGTAGGGATTGTATGAGTGGTTGGTTATGCTTTTTGGCTTAACTAATGCTCCTGCTACTTTCATGAGAATAATGAATGATGTACTCAGACCTTTTATTGATGATTTTGTCATTGTATATTTGGATGACATTCTTATATTTAGTAAAACATGGGAAGAACACTTGCAACATGTAAAGCAGACTCTAGATGTTTCGAAAAGAGAAAATCATTATGTTAAGCTCTCAAAGTGTGAATTTGGCAAAACATCTTTGAATTACTTGGGTCATATTGTAGGGGGTGGTTAATTGAAGATAGATCCCTCTAGGGTTGCAGTCATTGTAAACTAGCCTAAACCCAAATCTGTTGCTAAAGTTAGAAGCTTCCTAGGAGTAGCACAGTATTGAAGAAAATGTATTTCTATCTTTTCCTTGATTGTAGCTCCCTTACATGCTTTAATATGATTGAACAAGGTGTTTCAGTGGGGAGTCAAATAGTAGAAATCCTTCAACACCTTAAAAGAAAAGATTAATACAACACCAATACTAGCATTGCCCGATCTTCAAAGACCTTTTCGGATTGAAACGGATGCCAATGACTATGCCATGGGAGCAATGTTGATGCAACGCAGTAAACCCATATGCTATCATTCTGAGACATTTAATTCTGCAGTAGTTAATTATCCCACACATGATAAGGAATTGTATGCATTAGTATAGAGTGTGAAAAAGTGGAAACATTACCCAATGGACAAAGAGACAGTTATACATACTGATCATCAACCACTTCAATATTTACACTCAAACTAAGTTGCAGCAATCAGGACACTATAGGTAGATGGGTTTCTACAATAGTTTCATCTTGTCATCAGATATAAAAATGACATACATAATAAAGTTGCAAATATGTTGTCCATACCAATCATAAATGCATGCACTATTCTTAAGCATAATTCAGTATTGCATGAAAACTACATTGAACAATATGTTCAAGATATAGATTTTAAAGATGTATATGCAAATTTAAGTCATGGAAAACAAGTAGAAGAATTGGATTATCATGTTAAGGACCAACTCTCGTATCATTTTGGAAAGTTATGCATTTCACAAACAAAAAGAGTAAAGATAATTCAAGAAGCACACACTTCTCTAATATCAGGACGTTTTGGTGTAAGTAAAATAGTTGCACAGCTACAAAGATTTTGTTATTGGCCAAAAATGCATGAAACAATTTCTAGATATGTAAGAGGGTGTACCATGTGTGATAAAATCAAGCCCAACAATAGAAAACTAGGCTTGTACACTCCACTACCAGTTACTTCTCATCCTTGGGAAAGTATTTCCATGGACTTTGTTGGGGGACTGCCTAAATCTAGAAAGGGTCATGACTATTTATATGTTATTGTGGATAGGTTCAGAAAAATGTGTATTTTAATACCTTGTAGCAAATAGATTACAACTAAACAAATAGCAAAGTTGTTCTTTCAGCGTGTATGGGTTCATTTTGGATTACCCACTTCCATTGTATCTGATCAAGATTCTCGATTTGTTAGGAAATTTTGGTCGAGTTTGTGGGAATTGATGGACACCAGACTGAAGAAGAGCACAATTTTTCATCTGCAAATAGATGGCAAATAGAAGTAGTCAATAGGATAGTGATCTAGTTGCTCAAAGGTTATTACAACAAGCATCCCAAGCTTTGGGATGAACATTTGTGTTATGTGCAACATGCTTATAACCGAGCTAAACATTCTTCTACACAAAGATCTCCTTTAGAGACCTATTTTGGTTTCACACCAAGGTCTCCCTTGGATTTTTTCTTTGGTAAAGACATCGCGGTTGATGGACACAATTATGTGGACAAGGAAACCAAATTCATTGAATAAATCCAAGAGATTCAACAGGTAGTACAGGAGTAGCTGGAAAAGAGCCAAGCCAAGTACAAGGCAAGGCATGATAAGCATTAGATTGAGCATAGTTTCCAAGTTGGTGATCAAGTCTGGTTGTATATCAGCAAAGAAAAAATGCAAGGTGAAGGTAAGAAGCTGAAGCCAATAAGGTATGGACCTTTCAGTATACTTGAGAAAATTGGTGAAAATGGTTGTCACTTTGATTTTCCAGCTTACATGCACATTTATTCAGTTGTTAATGCAGAAAGCTTGAGACTGTTTGAACCTTCATTGATTGAAGATCCTGAAGAGCAGAGCCAATTACCTTCTATTGATGATCTGTTGCCTAAATATATAAATGAATTGTAGGAAGATACAGTTCTGGACTGGAAGGTAAGGACAACGTGCAAAGGGGATGTTGAGTACCTTAGGATTGGACTCAAAGGTTAAAAACCAAGCAATGCAAAATGGATAGAGATTTAGCAAGCAAGGAATCTATACGCTCACTTGATTGATGCTGAAAAACCAACTTTTTTTGGTCCAAAATATTTTTCATTGGGAAGGTCATGATCCGAATTGGATCCTAAAACACTCTCTAAGTTTTCATAACTCTGTAAAATTCATGTCAAAGTTTCAAAGTCTTACAAAGGTTGACATTATTAGAAATATACTCGAAACAACTGTAATTAGTAAGCAGCACCGAGCAACGAGGACCCTCAGGCAAGCGCATAGACCATTGGCCCATGGTAACATGCACTGCAACGAAACAACAAAACGAGAAGTATTTTTGAGAAACGGGGGAGGTTTCTGATATGCGATTAGCGACAAGTCACTAATCGCATATCGTCTAGAAAAACCCTCAAAGATGGAAAATCCCTTAGCACCCTAGACCCGAAAAATCATAAAACCATATGGATATCATGTCGATTCCATCAAAGGTGGGTCCCACACAAAAACTGGCAGGATATTGGAAGGGCTTCGAAGTGGTAAGTAGTTTTAACCAAGTCCCACCCAATGCCACACAATGGGTGCCACACGTCTAATGGAAGAGAGAGAAACCACTCACATCGGATGGGTAAACATCATGCTACTTACCTGCCCGATATGGATGGAGACCATAGAATCGGGAGGCCCCAGATCGACGGCAGAAATGTGATCCGATGGATGACTGGATTCAACAGGGTAAACAGGCTGAGTTGTATAAAGGTTTGAATTCCAACATGAATGATGCGTTTGCAGAGGAATCATGTTCGTGGGCATTCTGGGAGTTAAATGAAAATAACATAGTTCAAACATTTCCAAGAGAACTGGCACTCAGTTCGTTATGAAACATGTGGCCACCTCCCTATAAGGCGTTAATGTTATAGAAATTTTTGTGCACTTCAACCCCAATCATAAATGTCCATAAACTGAGGGCTCCTAAGTCCCTAAAAGTGTTGCTTCATTGCCTAAAGGAACAAGGTCAGCTAATTACATCATCTCCCAGAAGTTATCCACTAAAAACTGCTCAAAAATGGTCAAAACTGGACCATACTGAATACCCAGTGCAGAGGGTGCGATGCATATCACCATCCCAGTGTAAAGTGTGTTATGCATACTGGATGGCCCCTCTATAGGGTCCGATGGTTTGGAATGGACAAATGGCAAGGACAAATTGCGAGGTGGAAGATCATGGAATCTTCTAGAAGCTTCCCCTCTCACACTTGCCTCTCTGTTTTCAACCAGGGATGAGTAAGAGATCATCATTCTCCAAGTGGAAGCAGGAACTATTAGAGAGAAGACACTAATCAAGATCCCAGAAAATGACTCACCTACCTATAATCATCTATATATGGATCCCTCAACACAGAGATCATGAGGCTGGAATTTTGTATCTTATAGAGAAGTGTTGTTGGTTTTCTAGTGTACATTCATAGTGTTGGGCGATCTAAGCTTTGCTTGAGGTGAAGAAGGGCTTCCCAGTTGGAGGTTGATGCTGGGTCAGAACATATGGTTGTAATCCTCTTGCTACTTTTCATCTTAATAAAGCTATTCTAGTTTTCCTCCATATTCTTGTGTACTTGTTTATATATGCATTTGTAGGGTTAACACACATCTGGTCCTGTGTTATTTATGAATATACATCTTTGTTCTTCGATAGTAGTAGCTGTAATTCCACAGGTGCTCTTTGAAGCTGGGTAGACGAAGAAGAAGCAGCAAAGCTCTATCAGGAAGGAGAGGAAATCAAGCGCAAGACTAAGGTTGGTTCTCGTCTTATCTATTTTCATAAACGAAAGCGAAAATAGACTTTACTTGTTTGTTTCTAAGATAATTACCAGCCTTAGTGGGAATAGTAGCATCCGAGTGGACACTATTCCCAGTAACAACAAGGCATCACCATTCTATCTCCCCATATTTTTCCGTCTCATCTCCTCCATCAGCAAGGATGAGACTATTTCATCAAACTACAAGGCAGTTGCATTGTTAACTATTGCAATAACCAGACTATCCCATGAATCTGGTAGAGAACACAACAAACTGATGCACTTATCTTCATCTAAAATTTTAATATCAACAGATGCTAACTAAATTACCACAGTATTAAATGCGTTAAGATGCTCTGTCGTCGAGTCTCCATCTTTCATCCTCAGGTTATACAGATTTTTCCACAGGAACAATTTATTCACCAGAGACTTAGATTGGTACAAAGTCCTAACTTGTCCCACAAAGCCTTCGTCCTAGCTTCCCCTGATACATTTAGCAATACTAAATCTGAGACACACAATTGTATTATGCTCTTTGCCTTCCAATCCGACTTCTTCCATTCTTCATCGAACACTCCCATTAGTTTAGTACCCAGATCTACTGTGATCCAGTGATATTTATCCACCAACAGATCCTCCATCTTGAGTTTCCACAACTCAAAACTCTAACCATTAAATTTCTTGATCTCTATCTTTCCACTGCTTGCCATCTTCTTTCACCACCAAATCAATCTCGTAGATCTCCCACTAAATAGGGTCTACCACAAGCCTGAGCGAAACCCCTCAGCAACAAAGGCATCCCCTTGAAGCCAAAACTGCTTTGATACCAAATGTAGGTTTTAACCCTCTACAGAAATTACCTGCATACGAATTCTAAAACACAGAAAATAAACAATGCGAGAGCATAACACATAAAACACATATACACAGAGATTTTCCCCTAGGTCCCAAAACCGGGACTACCAACTTGATTTTTCATTATGTTCCTTTCAATGTTATAATACATATTTATACATGTTGAAGCATCCAATACCATGGACCGAAAACCATCGCGTCCAATACCATGGACCAAAAACCATCGCATCCAAAAACATGTACAAAAATCATGCACAAAACCATAGGTGGGTCCGCCCGGACCCCATAAAGTGGGGTTATGGGTATGCCTCAAACCCCTTGTGGCCCCCCCCACTACACAATTAGTGCAATGAAGGGGGGCTCCACCCCCACTCCAACCCCCTGGTTAACTACGTGGGCTAGTTGTCAAAAGAATATAACACAACCCAACAGGGAATAGAAGAGGTAACCGTTGTCGAGGTCGCGCAGACCCCAATTGTGGAGGATGTTCCAAAAGGTGCTGGGGTTATGGCAGAGATCCCAAATCACTGTGTATGCCAAGACCCAATAATGATAAACATGTAGGCTCCAGTACACGTGTCCCCAAGGAACTCGCTGCACAACAAACTATCAATGGAAGAGAAGGCGAAAGATGTCACGATAGAAACAAATGAGGAGGAAGAAGAATTATAGGCCCTTATCATCGCAGAGGAAGAAGACAAAGGCATGGAGGAGGATATTCAACCTACATGCTCTGTGACAAAACTTCCTGCATATGTCCCCTTTTGAAAAGGGAAGGCAAAAGGGCCTAAGGACCTAGACGAAACCAAGATCTCACTCTAGACCCCACTCCTCTAGACGGCTTTGTGTTTGAAGGAATGCACCTGGGCCGCATGCCAACCATGAAGTTTGAAGATTGGGACCTTGCTGACTACGAGAAGTTCCCTCACCTAGAGACCAGGAATCTCATGAAGCAGAAAAGCGCGAGGGTGGTGACAACGTTAGAGCCATGGAAGTGGCTACACGGAGTGGAAAAGTTTGGGCTACTAAACCTATTATGGGTTCTGCATTTCCACCAAGCCTCGATAGCCATTTTCATCATCAAGCAACTGCTCTACCTAGTGCATGATGGGTATCTATGGTAGGAGGAGACTATCCCCATAATGTCAGACCTGATCCATCGCATTTCCCAGATACCATACAAAGGAAAGGACACCACGACCATTCGGAAGGGAAGGGTAGTGGCTTTTCCCTCGTGGAGGCCATGAAGACAAAGTACAAGCTGGAGAAGAAGAAGAGGAACTACATCATCTCCAGCATCAAGGAAAAAGTGGTACGCATAGCAACACAAATCCTGGCCATCAAAGTTATGCTTCCACTATGTGTGGTTGTTGCTATCCATAGTGCTCGTAGCAAGGGAACTGTCAAAGGACAGTCAATTCCCCACAATTGACAGAGATTTACCAGAGGCCGTGAAGTATGCTTTTCTTTGGGCCATGAAGGATGAGAAAAGGATATGCAACAACAAGATCTTCTGGGTTCTCATGGATACGAACAACTAGATGTTGATCAATCAGAATCCATGCTTGTCCCACATAGTGTACAACAGTCTGCAGATTTTTGCAGAATTCAAAGCCGACATGCATAATATATACATCAGGGCACGTAGGGACACAATGAAGTAGTGGATGAAGCTAACTTTTGTAGCCACTATCGATGCCATTTTCATTATCTTGGAGGCATGGCCTTCAGAATGGCGCACCCCATATCTTGCAGAAATTGAGAGGGAGGCAACACAGAAGAAGGAGGATGCCAAGCTACATGTCACACAGTTGGCCGAGTAAAGGCAGAAGGAAACAAAAACAACTGAGGTACAAGTAGCGCTAGAAGTAGCCCAAAAATCTATTGAGCAGAAAAAGGTTGTAGAAGTAGCTGCAGCACAGGAAGCAACTGTGAAGGCAGGCGAGGGCCAAGCAATGCCCTCGCAGGGGCAAGAGGCAGAGGAAGTAGAAACAACAGAAGGGAGCACAGACCCAAGGATGACATCCACACAATTGAAGCACCCACACATGGTGGAGAGAGTAGGATTGAGGAAGGAGGTCAAGGCCTCAAAGTTGGCCATTGACCCGATCACCCTAACTAAGGGTGATCTCGATGACATCGGTGAGACAATGCGCGATGTCACCAATAAGCATGGAAAATTTTAGGGGCGAATGTTCGCCCTTAGGCAAAATTAAGGGGTTTTAAATTTTTAGTGGGCGAATATTTTATATCATAGTACATTTTTACAAATCACCTCGAATAGCCCACCTTATTTTAAGGGAGAGGGTAAAAAAGGTAAATTTAGCCCTTGAAATTAGGAGTTACAACCTTCCATTCACCCCAATTTTCAAGAATAGGTTTTATTTAAGTGAATCCTATGGGCCAAAAACTATATTTATAAAAGAGGTATGGTAAATTAATAAAAATATAATTAAATGAGAGGAATGGTAAATAAATAAAACATTTTTTATATTTACTCCATAAGTCACCTTATATACATGCAAGGATGTAAACAAATAAAAAAAATATAATAAAGTGGAGGTATGGTAAATAAATAAAACCTCTTTTTATACTTACTCAAAAGGTATGGTAAATAAATAAAAATATAAATAAACTAGACGTATGGTAAATAAATAAAACCTCTTTTTATATTTAGTCCATAACCCTCGTTCTATTTATGAAGGCTCAAGAAAGAGGTTTTATTTAAGTGAATCCTATGGGCCAAATACCATATTTGTAAAAGAGGTATGGTAAATTAATAAAATATAAATAAACGAGAGGTATGGTAAACAAATAAAACATTTTTTATATTTAAGCCATAAGTCACCTTATATTTACGAAAATCCAAAAAATGCCTTATATTAAGGTGAAACCTATGGGAAAAATACTATGAGCCAAATACCATGGGCTAGATTATTATTAATACCATGCAAAAAAACATTATTAACCCTAATATTACTATTAATAAAAACAAAAATGGCACATGGTATTGACCCATGGTATTCACGTGGAATGTAGGCTATTTAAATGGGGGAATTAAACCAGCATAGATCCATCTTTACTCTGGATCTACTAAGCCCCGAGAGGGATCAAATATCATGATATACAAACTAGCATAGAGTGAAAAAATATTTGATCCCTCTCGGGGCTTGGTGGATCAAGAGTAAAAATGGATGTGTAATTTAATGTATGGTTAAACAATTTAACTTTGTTAAAATAAAAATAAAATTAAAAATCAATATATTTTTTATTATTTTTTATAAATTACTAATAGTAATTTTTAAGCTCCAAGTTTATGATAACCCATGGTATTGACCCATGGTTATACCATGGTATTCATGTGAACATAGACTATTTAAAAGGGAAATTCTATCAGCTTAGATCCATCTTAATTTTGGGTCTACCAAGTGCTCAGAGGGATGAATAGATTTCATCCCCCTAAGAGTGGTAGATGTGGAGTTAAGATGGATATAGGTTGGTTTTAATGATACTGAAGATATTAAATAGACTTAGGAAATTAATATTGTAAAAACATCTTAAGGTGAATGGTTAAAGCTACATTTAGAGTCACTTCACAAAATTTAAGTAAAAAATACCAATATCTCCATTAATATTGGTTTTTAACTTTTTCTGATTTAACAAAAAAAATTCAAAACAATGAAACCTTATCACTCTTTCCACATCACCATTGTAGAAGATTTCTCACCATTTTTCAAACATTCTCAATATGATATCTTCATGAAAAAGTTTAGGTACTCATGTTGGATTAGTTGTTTGAAAAAAAAAACTGGTTTGTATAACCTTTCATCTTCTGTGCTATTCTTAGTTTGTCCTAATGATCTGTAGAACCTTTCATCTTCTGTGCTATTCTTAATTTGTCCTAATGATCTATAGGGGTTGGAGCCACTGCACTATATTTTCCTAAAAGGTGGAGATTGTTCACCAAAAAGGAAATTAATCTACACGTTACAACACTATTAAAAAATGAGAGACCTAGTGAATTATGCTAATAAGAAATTTAGATTGGGAGAGACGTAATTAAATTTTATTATTTAATTGAAGATTTCCAATTAAAATAATAATAAATCTACATTTATATATTCATATATTGATTGGAAGGATTCTCACAATGGTCACTTCTTTCAATTCGATCACCTTCAAGCCTTTGGGATACCTAATACTTTCTTATATAATATAGTTGGGGCTTGCTACTTGTTGGCGTGTTGGGGTAAACAAACTTGATGTGTTTTTTTTTTTTTATCTCGTAGTCAGAGTCTATGGAATAAGAAATAAATTTGATAACTTGAAAAATGTGGTAGCTTAACAAAATTTGTAGAGAAAATATTAATCTCTCCTACCTTGACAAAACTCGTTGTCAATATCAACACCTACAAGAACTTTGTAGTGGAATATTATCAAAACTAATAGAAGGATATGAAAGAGTGTATTGTAAGAACCTTGACGAACACGACCACCGAAACTTGGAACTTTTTTTGTAGGAAGAGAAACTTATATTTCTTTTTTCCAAACATGTATGTTAGTATATTACAGTTTAATGAATATATTTTCTTATTATCATATATGGTTTCATACTTTAACAAAACATTCACCAAGACTTCACAATGTTTTATTATTCAGTAAAAGATTTGCCAAGATCTTACAAGATTTTATAATTCAGTGAAATATTCTCCATCATTGTACAAGATAATATAATCTAGTGAGAGATTCGCCAAAAAAATTATATATACATATTATATTACTGATAAAATCACCTCCCATTTTTCCTATGTATCATGGGGATTAGCCCATTTATTATACATATAAATTTAGGGTGGTTCTTAAAATTTTCCCTGCCAATGAAGCTCTTCAAGATTTCATGTAGGAGCACCAAACTATGTCGGGGTCCCTCAAGGCGCAGTTTCAAGAGTTACAAGTGCGTCCCCCTCAGGTGGGTACCCTTTCAACCCACCTCACAGGAGGATCCTCGGTAACAAAGCAGATGTTGCACACACGGATGGAAAACACAATAGTATTGCCGGAAGTGGTCATGGTGACAGTGGATGAGGCCAATATATTTTTGGTTAGCATGATGAAAGGCCTTAGCCTTAATCTAGCTTCCCTTCTATGTGAGACATTATATCTGTTACAATATGGGATAACGACAAAGCTACACACTAGGGAGAGCCGCGTGATCCAAGTCCTATGAGAAAAAGATAAACATGGAACAACTCAACTTGCAGCGAGACAAGTTGGTGTCACAAAATCAGCAGTTCGTGTAGGTGGTAGGCGATGCTTGCCACAGTGTCCCAAAGCTAGCTATCCAAGAAGATCTACCAATGGAGGTGCGGATACACATACTAGCAATAGGAGTCTGTGAGGCTAGGAAAGAAATGAAAAAGGTTCAGCTGGAGTTGAATCTTCAGATCACCAAGCTGCGATTAAAGGTACAGCCATCCACTCCCCTGGAAGTCAGAGAACAATGTGCTAGCACTATCACAATGAGACTAGAGGAAATCGGAGGTGCAGTGTGAGACTGTACCAACATGTTGGAACAAGCACTTGAGGCCCTCACAACTCTATATGAGGACCCCAACATCCAATGCTTGGAGACCGAAGCATGAGAACTCCAGTAGCAATATGATAGTGTTTGAGGAACTATACAGATAGTAGTCCTCACCCAGAGGCTTGTGATGATGCAGAAATCCAAAGCACTGAAGGAGCAGGTGGACATGGCACGACACAAGGAGGTAGTTCTCAAAGCGCGGGTTCAGCCTTCGATCGACGAGGCTTTCACTATCACGCCAAACATCGAAGGAAAGCTCATGCACATATAGGGGATTCACACATTGATGTAGAGAAGCACCCTATACATAGAGATCTCAGAACAGTAGATGCAACAGATACAACAAGAAGTATCTTAGTTCACTGCGAAGCTCAGCATAGTTCGAGAACA
The DNA here is from genome assembly GCA_000404065.3 of Pinus taeda. Lineage (NCBI taxonomy): Eukaryota > Viridiplantae > Streptophyta > Pinopsida > Pinales > Pinaceae > Pinus > Pinus taeda. The sequence goes on from APFE030712367.1 coordinate 128,744, forward strand.
ATTGATGGGACTCCATGCCAAGATCACCACGCTGACCGAGTGACTCAAGGGTGAGTCATGATGTTTGTGTTGGGGGCCTGTTGGGAATGGAATCCCCCCAAGGCATGTTTTTGGGCTCAAAGGACAAGTTTTGACCTGATATTGTTATAAAATTGTTGTAAAGACTCCACGAATTGTGGGTGCGGAGCACGAAATGTATGATAGATTCACAAGGTTGTCCACCCTAGTTTTGTAATGTAATGTTGGCCTACCCATGGTCCACAGACGATGGTATTGTATAAATAGAGTGAGGCTCTAAGTGTAAAAGATAACCAAGAAAGTACAGTGAAGTAGAAGAAAAGAGCAAGAGTCCAAGTGTTTAAGTGTCTAAGTGTGTCTTGGGTTGTAGGGTATGAGAAGGCTCTACAGCTCAGTGCATGGACCCCTGTAGCTAAGTGCGCAGGGTGGAGTCGAGTTTGTAACTGAGGAAGAAATAATAAAGAGAAGTTTTGTCATAATTCTGTGTATATGTTCTTGGGTTAATGCATGTTTTATACAAATTGCAAATATATTGTTTATTTACTGCACGCACCTGTATGAATAATTTATGTTGTTAAGTATAACTTTAAGCACACAAGTAGGCTAAAATAATCAACGAAAATTGGAATACTAGTAAGGAATTTGATAATAAGAGTATTGGCCCTCGATTAGGGCTGTACGAAGGCAGCATCTCAAACTGTGAGGTGCGGGAAAACGCAGGTAGCGACCTGCGTGCAAGGTCGAACCACAGACCACTTGAACTCATCAGACATCTCGAGGGTGTGGAAACCTAAGTTTAGCACTCTCCCATACTACTTCGGGTGAGACGTCATTCCATACTCCACAGAATGTTGCCAAAAGGGTCAGTAGTACTGAGATTTGTTTGGCTAAATCACCTCTGAACTTGGGTCAGGCCCCAATAAGCCAACAAGGATAATAAGTATACAAAAAAAAATTTAAGCACATTTCGCATTTTTTCTTTGCTGCAAACGAGCCTGGAAAATACCTTGATGGAGTCACATCAAGGAGACACAAACATCAATTTTCTTCCAATAGCCTATTCAGTACCCTGACAACGTTTCTCGCTTCACCTCTCTATGTAGTAAGCCTTTCTCTTCTTCACCATTTTATTTTATTTTCTTAAAGATATGCTTGAAATAGTTATTAAACATTTATAGCATGGGCAGAAGAGGGATCTTGAATTATTGAGAGAAAAAGAGGTTGTTATTTGTTTAGGGGATTTGAAAGATAACCAAGGTTAAATGCTTGTTTTAATATACTCGGTTGAGATGACAGGTCAAAACATTATTCAAATATAAGGCTGAGTCAAAACAAGGATCCTAGTAAAGATATGGGCTTCATAGTTTGACAAAATCCTTTCCATCTAGAAAAAATCATATTTTCCGTCCAAGACATCATCGAATTTAAAGATATGTAAACCTAAGATACAGAAGAGGATAACAGATAAACTACACATTTTTCATCATCACAATTTCCCCTTTGAAGTTTTTCCACATTTTCTTTTGAGCCAAGAGAAAGAATTTTTCATGCAAAGTCTTCTTAAATGAAATATGGAATAAATGAGACAATAAAAAAATGAAACAAGATCAAAAGACAAAACAAATGCATAACTAGACTAAAAGTAATATGCCATATAAAATTAGAGGATTATTGGACAATTGACATTGTTTGGATGGGCAATGGTAGCAAGTGTGTTGGCATTGATGTTGGTGGCAACATGTGTGTTGGAATTAATTTTAACCAGGTTAGCATTGATTTCCACTGGGCTAGCATTGATGTGTTTAGTATGTTTTCCTTATGGGAAGTCCCATGGTTGATGCAATATTTTGTAGAGAATCATCATAGTATAAGACTTAGTGGAGAAGCCATAAAAACATAGCTATGATGGTTGGGAGTCACAAGATTTGAGGGAGCTTCTACCTCAGGAGATCAACTTAAAGGCTCATGGAAGTGGCATAGTTGGTTAGTTCTTGAAAGGAGCCTCCCAATGGTATGTGGAGGTATGAAATTGGTCTCTTGGATTAAAATATAAAGATAGTCAAATATATGGACCTTAAAATTCAAAATGTGTAGAGATAAAAAGGTTGGAGATCCTTTTGGTGCATAGCCAAGTTTGGAAAATTAACCAAACTTAGTGGCAAGGTTAGAAGAGCATCTAAATGAGTACTGACCTAATGTAACTGACATTGCAACAATGGGAGCATTTTTTATTGGCCGAGGTAAAGGCCAGCAGATAGAGTTACCCCAACGGATGTACCGCAATAGTTTGCAAAGGGGGCATAAGTTAAAGCATTGGGATGCAATCAAGCAAGTTGACTTGGAGCACCAATAGTGTAGTGGAGAGATTTATTATTTGTCCAATAAGAGCCCACCTGACAGAGGAAACCCTAACAGTATCACCCTAACATAACCTTTTGGCACACAAAAGGAATGAACAAGGAGATAGTCATTGGGACACGACATGAGATCATACAACAATGAAAGTGAGTGGGAGGTCCCCACTCTGAAAGCTCAACCCTCTGAAGGCTAGCCTAGATGTGCATCCCAAAGGGATAACAAAGATGCAGTGTGACAGTGAGTTGGCTCGGTGAAAAGATGAAGAAAATTTTATAAAGGAGATTGGTGAGAAAATAAGGACTCAAGGAACCTTTGTCTCTCCTCTCTAAAAGGTAGGCAATTTTTGCATTTTCAAGTACCAAAAAGGCCTATTTTTGGGTGACACATGGACCAACCAATGGTTGACATGTGGCACATGTGACATAAACATAATTTCATCCTATGGGTAATAACCCAAAAGACTTAAGATAAGTACACAAGGGATGAATTGGTAAATAGGCATCGAGATGACAAGGCTCGTGTCAGAATTGACTCAGCTCAAGAGTTTTTCGAATCGTTCTCAGTGGCAACTAGTGTACCCTACTAGATAGTTCACTGCAAAGGTATGAATCCTAGTGGTGTTTAATGGTGTGTAGAGACGATTGGTCAGGTGATAGGCAACAAGATCACTTGGTGTTGTGGAAAAATGACAAGAAATCATGAAGGTGTCGGGAGGACCTTGCAAGATAGCTAAGCCCGTAAGGTCCATCTAGACAATTTATAAAGAGGCATAAGTCTAAAAGTGACGAGCTTGGGAGCTCTAGCCTTAGTGCCATGCACAGGTCATTTCACGTAGAAACGAGACCAAGGGTGCGGAAAAAATAACAAAGGAAATTTGGCCCACAAAGGGTGTTGAGTGGCTTATCGCCTAAAGTTTTAGCCGATGGTCATAGGCAATAGCCCCATTGTGGAAAATCGAACTGGTGCTAGAGTGAAAGGGGATTAAGGAAAAATATAGTTTTTAGAAATGTAGTTTAATCAAATAAAAAGGGGCTAAGGTAAGTTAATTTGGTATAACAGTTTTGGTAAGGCCTATGGGTCTATAAAAAAGTGCTTAGGCACTTGGATGAATGTGTCAGTATTTAAAATTGATAATTGAGTCAATGGAAAATCATTAGGAGAATTTAGAGGTTGAAAATGGGCCTCCTAAGGAAATTATAAAATAATAGTGGAAATAATAAAATAGAATTAGATTGCATCATCAAGTTTTAGAGGGAATTAAAAAGAAAAAATTGGGTTTTCAACTTGAATTTTCAACTTATCTCCTTATGAGTTTACTCAAATTTCAAGTGGAAACACTCGTTGGATGAAGAATTTGATTCCTCATCTAATGAGTACCCATGTTGCATAGTTTCAATGGACACTTGTACAAGAAAATTGATAAATACATGAAAAACATTTTTTCATGTTTTTCATGTATTTCTCGTTTTCCATGTGGTAGGCGTGGTAAATTTTAGGGGCAAATTTTAGCCCAAGGGTGAAATTTAAGGGGTTTTTCATTTTAGAGGGACGGAATTTTTATAAAACACCCATTTCATATAGTTAGCTCAACTTTTATTTAAAAAATAATTATTTTTTCATTTTATCCCCAAAAAAAAGGGGTGTGTAGACTATGAAAAGACTCATTTTAACTGATTCACCTGGTTTGGGGGGTTATATTCCATTACATTTGCTCGATTTTATGCTTTGCAATGTTAAATTCATTTGAAATCACCCATTTTCTAGTTTAGGAGGTGGTTTGGGAGGTTGTATTTGGTGTCAATCTCCCCGGTAAATAAATGAAAATATAAATAAACTAGAGGTATGGTAAATAAATAAAACCTCTTTTTATATTTAGTCCATAACCCTCTTTCTATATATGAAGTCTCAAAAAAGAGGTTTTATTTAGGTGAATCCTATATGCCAAATACCATATTTATAAAAGAGGTATGGTAAATTAAGAAAATTATAAGTAAACGTGAGGTATGGTAAATAAGTAAAACAATTTTTTATATTTACTCCATAAGTCACCTTATGTTTACGAACAATCGAAAAAAGCGTTGTATTTAGGTGAAGCCTATAGGCCAAATACCATGGGCCAAATTATTATTAATACCATACAAAAAAACATTATTAACACTAATATTAGTATTAATAAAAATAAAGATGGCACATGGTATTGACCCGTGGTATTCACATGGAATGTAGCCTATTTAAAGGGGGGAATTAAACCAAAATATATCCATCTTTACTCTGGATCTACTAAGCGTCGAGAGGGATCAAATATCGTGATATGCAAATTAGCATAGAGTGAAAAAATATTTGATCCCTCTCCGGGCTTGGTAGATCAAGAGTAAAAATGGATCTTGTAATTTAATGTCACTTAAACATTTTAACTCGATTTAAAATAAAAAATAAAATAAAAAATCAATTATTAATTTTATTAATTTTTATAAATTACTAATAGTAGTTTTTAAGCTCCAGGCTTATGATAAACCATGGTATTGACCCATGGTAATACCATGGTATTCATGTGAGCATATACTATTTAAAGGGGAAATTATACCAGCGTAGATCCATCTTAATTCTGGGTCTACCAAGTGGTAAGAGGGATAAATAGATTTCATCCCTCTAAGAGTTTGGTATATGTGGAGTTAAGATGGATATAGGTTGGTTTTTATGACAATGAAGATATTAAATAGACTTGGGAAATATGTTGTAAAAAACATCTTAAGGTGAATGGTTAAAGCTACATTTAGTCACTTCACAAAATTTAGTAAAAATTACCAATATCTCCACTAATATTGGTTTTTCTGATTTAACAAAAAAAATTCAAAACAGTGAAATCTTATCACTCCTTTCGCATCACCCTCACAGAAGACGGATAGTCGTTGCCCAAATTTCCCACCTTTTTCAAACGTTCTCAATATGATATCTTCATGAAAAAGTTAAGGTACTTATGTTGGATTAGTTGTTTGAAAAATATGCTAGTTTGTACAACCTTTCATCTTCTTTGTTATTCTTAGTTTGTCGTAATGATCTATAGGGGTTGGGCCACTGCACCATATTGTCCTAAAAGGCAGAGATTGTGCACCAAAAAGGAAATTAATCCACGTGTTATAATGTTGTTAAACAATGCAAGACATATGAAGGTAGTGAATTATGCTAATAAGTAATTTAGATTGGGAGAGACGTAATTAAATTTTATTATTTAATTGGATATTTCCAATTAAAATAATAATAAATCTACATTTATATATTTATATATTGATTGGAAGGCTTCTGAAAATGGTCAATTGTTTCTATTAGATCCCCTTCAGGCCTTTGGGATACCTACTACTTTCTTATATTATATAGTTGGGGCTTGCTACTTGTTGGCGTGTTGGAGTAAACAAACTTGATGTGTTTTTTTGAATCTTGCAGTTGGAGTCTATGGAATAAGAAAGAAATTTGATTTGCATTTTCTCATCCTGATGGGTAAATGTTTGTAGACGAAGATTCCATCTTAGCAACTCTATCACAACGAAATTTTGTATATTTTGTTGTTGATCAGTACAAAATGAAGCATTTTTTTTTTTAAACTCAACATTGGTTGCATTTAGGAGCAAAGAGTTGTCTCCATGTCTTCTTCATGCAAGAAAGATGTATGGTCCAAAGATCCTTCCATATGATTGTTGACAGCTAGCTTGCGGTACAAGGCTAACTTTGATGATGAATCAGTAGTAGTAGCTTGGTGGTGGGGAAGATTTGGAAAGTTAAATATTCAATGAAATCCATGATTTTTATGTGGTTGGCCCTAACGAATAATGTTTCAACATGAGAGGTTCTACAAAATAGGGCAAGTTAGGGTCCTGGAATTTGCACTCTATGCAAATGTGAAGGGGAAACGATAGACCACGTGCTGGTGTTCATTTGTATTTTTTCTCAGGAGGTATGGGGTATTATTCTCCCCTTATTTGAGGATAGGGTACTTGGATGGAGGCTTCCTTGTTGGTCCGTTTGATGATAGAGCACTCAAATAACATAGATCATTGCCCCTGATTGCCTCTAGAGCCATTTGGATAGGAAAGAAGGAATAACAATTTTGTAGACAAGGAGATCCCTCCTTTTCAGGTACATCATCAAATAAAATACCTATATGAAGGCATAAAAATGACTCCAAAGGTTAAAGTTCCAAGGTGCGTTGCAATCTGGAGGTTGATAAAACTTATCCATGGCCTTTCTTTGTTGGTGTTTGCCAAGGTGATATCCTTGTTATATATATTATATGCAAATATGTGTCATATTCTTGTTCTATATATTATTTGTGATTTGAACCCAAGTCAGTTGCTCCTACATGTGTGATATTCTTTTTTTGTATATTATCTGTGATTTGAACCCAAGTTAGCAATGTACAGGAGGCAAATTCAAACTGGTGTTGCCTTTGGTGTCTTTCATATCTACCTCTGCTAGAGAATTATCCACAATAAATCAAGTTATGGATTCACATGTCTCCCGATATTTGATTATTTTTCAAATTTTGAAGTGGGCACAGAGGATAGCTGTTGTTTCAGGTGAAGACATATTCATTTCAGGTCATGATGGGTAGTGGAGTAGTAGGGATGGGCATGTTGGGTCAATATAATTTGAACCCAACTATAAATTTGATGCCCAAAACTTCACAACTAGTTTTGGGGGTTCCCTGGCAACAGAAACGCAAAAAATTAGGAGGTTTGAAACTTTAAGGTTGTGCCCATCATATAAACCCTTTGGTGTTCATGCTGGCATAACCCTGCAACTTCCCAGGTGTCCATGTTGTTCACAATTCCCGCTATGATTTATTTATTTATGTATTTGTTTTTGGTTGAAATTGCTACATGTATAGATAGCCTGTGTGACATCATTGATAATCTTGCCATTTGAAGACCAAGTGAAGAAAGCACAGATCATAGTTGAATATAATTTAACTTGGAGGTGTTTAGAAGATTCATTTGTGAATTGAGTTGCTGGAAATAAGCTTCTTATCTTGATTTAATGAACTATGTCAAATACCTCAGTTTTATTTATAGTTTTGTTGAGTTAATGGTTAGTTAATGGCTTGATAAAGAATTTGTTCTTATCTGGATTCCCCTCGGATACCAACAAACAGAAATTGTAGACCTCAATAATATAATTAATTCTCTTGTGAAACCATGCCTCAGTTACCTAGGGTACTAAATTTATTGTGATTTCTTTATCTAGTTTGTAAATTACTATGTGCAAAGGGAAAGCAGAGCTTTATAAATCCTCCTCTTCCTGAGCTCAATCCTGAAATGAATATGATAATTGAGAAAGAAACGCAGTCAAAATTCAATGGCTTGGAACTTATTTCTTCTAAAAATTTTACATCCTAGGTGGTTATGGAAGATGTTGGATAATGTCTGACAAACAAGTATTCAGAAGGACTCCCTGGTAAGAGGTAAGTGCCTAAAGATATAACTTGGAATGTGAAGAATGGCACCATCATGATTGTGATTGTGTTTGAGCTGCTTGGAAGTTTCTTCTTGCCACTTGGTATTTTTGTCTTGTTAAGCTGAGTTTCTCTTAGCTTTTGGACCTATACTTTTTAGTTTGAATGTTTGACATATGTGTAATGGTTTCTGGGTTCAGCGTTATAGTGTAGAGACATTTAGTTATTGCATCAGTATCCTTTATCACAATGATGGACACAATTGTTGGACACTTTTCTATATTTATTCACTACTATGTTAGGTTAGGATTTATGCCATGCATATCACGTATATAACATGATGGCAATGAATTCATTGACCAAAGTGAGAGGCTTTGCTAGCAGAGGGCCCTAGAAGCATTCCATCTTGACAACAGTACATGGGGTGTTAATTTTCTACCATTATCTCGATCCCCAACTAATTGTTTTGTTTATACAACTCTCCTCTGACCACATCATTGCATTATGGTGTGTATGGTTCTGAACTACAAACCTCTTTTGATAATATTATCATTTATATTTGGGATGTAACATGTGAAAATTTTCGTTGCAACATTTAGGGTTTGGACTTACCACATGGAGGGCATCTATATGATGGATTCATGATAGAAAAAAAGTGAGTATCTGCTACATCAATTTACTTTGAATCAATGCCATATCATTTAGATGAGTCCATAGGTGAGCTTGCATTTCTAGTATACTAATAATTAGGAGTGAAACAGTTCTATAATTGGCAAATATTGAACCAATCGTTTCGGAAAGTTTTCAAAGTGTTAATGGTCAGGTCTATTTTCTTGGGTTATAGGATTCATTGACTACGAGATGCTTGAGAAGAATGCCACCCTTTTTAGGATCAAGTTTATCATTGCTTGTGCTAGTGCATATCCCTGAGATATTGATTACCATTGCATGAGGCAAGTATTGAAGCTGGGTATTTCTATAGATCTTATAATGGCAATCCTTTCAAAAAATTATCTTTCCAACAATGTTTATTCTAGCATATTTTATTAATATGTTCTTATAATATGTAATGTTGGATTTTTTATGATTTTTAGTACTAAAAAGTTTGTGATTTGGGAAGATCTCCAATACATTTGGGGCATACTTATTGATGGACATGACACACATAAATGGTCTCATCATTTCTTCTATAATGGCCAATCCATTTGATTTTTGTGATGTAGTAACAACTACAATGCACAAGGTGAGTTTATGATATTAATTTTCTATGAAATTCACCCTTTTGATTAAAAATATGACTATATTAGATGGATGTTTTTTGGATCTGTCTTAATCCTATCTATCTATGCCATTCCCCCCTTGTAGAAGAAAAAGAATCCCATTAATGTTCAAGAGATGACGAAGAACTAAAACAAATATGTCATTCCCATCATTGGAGGAGTGCTTATAGAGTTAAGAGGTGTAGCTTTTCCTTTTGATTCTCCTACATGTTCTTTTATTCAATTTCCTGTTTTCATTTTTTGTTTTATGTTCTTTCTGTCTCTTATCACTACTAGATCAAAGCTTCAATGAAACTCATTATGTTCCTTGAATTGCTTCTCAATTGTTTCACTTTTTTCCTTTCATTTTTATCTTTCTGATATTTTTCATTCTGAAATATTTTTGGATTGGAGGGTTGTGATTTTTAGTCTCTACGAGGTCCTTGGGGAGGCATGATATTCTTCAGGAAGGAACAAGTATTGAGGGTAGACCTCAAGACAACCATCAAAAATGTATTTTTTCTAGGGTTACAGGTCAATCTGTGTTCTCCTTCCTTTCCTTCATCATCCATATTGTTCTCTTACTCACTGATATCATAATATTGGATATATCAATTTTTTGTATCATTTTGTTTCTAAAAGATACATGAAATAATTTGTGGCTTTCTAGGGAGGACCACATTACCATACCATAGGAGGGTTGGTTGCTTGTTTAAAATAGGATGTAACTATAGATTTCAAGGCTTATAAAGTACAGGTGTAGCACTCTCACATGTCTAAGCTTCTGTAAAATTCATGCATGTGAATTATTTTTTTAAAGGGTTTTGTTTCTTATCAAAGGTAAAGTATTTTTAGTAAGTTGTAGCAAATTTTTGAGCCCTTGCAAAGAGCCTAATGGATTTGTGTCACAATTTGGTGTCTAGTGGTAGTGAAAATCACCTAGTTCTAGTCGATTTGAGGCCCTTGGTAATGATCATCTATTCAAATGCTGGAGTACACAACCTACTTCTATATTGATTTCTATTGGATTTAGCTGGTTGAATGTAACATGGTATATATTAATGGGCTTGGACAAGGCATTGATGGTGCAAAAATAGAGGATGTTTTGGATGTCGCTTCTATCACACTTAACAAGAATTTTGTACCAGATTACATGAATTTTTTCTTTGTATATTTAGATGTAAGGGATTCATTGATTTTCCTTTCTCCATGGGATGATATAGCTTACTTTAATACCTTACATTTTCAGGTGATAAAAGTGTTATGGTTCTTGGTGGTATACGCATAAAGACTCCTGCATTAACTACCTGTGGGTTTCTTAAGGATGACTTTATTTAGGTTGCAGATTTTATCCACGAGGGGGTGTAGATGGCCATTAAGGCTAAGGGCTCTATCAAAAGTACAAATTAAAAGATTTTATACAATTTATTAAGTCATACAATTTCCATCTACGAAATAAAATTGTTGATCTCAAAAAGCAGATTGAATCATTTGCTAGACAATTTCCATTGTCTGGTGTTGGCACTGAAAATCTTAGTTAGATATATGACGTGCTCACAGATCAGAAGTGTCCTTTATTAACTTTTAGGTTGGGATTTAGTGATGATAACTAGGTTGGTAAGGTTTGGCTCCATGTGTATATTATAGTGACGAATAATGTTTTAAGTTAAATTTTGTCTCTATTTATGTGCTTCCCCAGCATTGGAATTAACAAATTATATTCCGATGTGTTGGATATTGAGTTTTCCATTTTATTTATTGGCAATTATGTACAACTCTGTTTTTTTTCATCACAAAAATTTTGGGTTGAAAAATATTGATAACCTATATGGAAGCTATTATAGCACTTATTTATGTGGTGTGACTATGGATATTTTATTTAGCCTAGAAAGCAATATTCCATACTTCTCAAGCGTCGATGTATTGGGCCAATTACATAGTTTCATAAAGTGTGTTCACTAAGATACTTCTACACATGCACAAATTCCATGTATACATGACACATCTGCAATCAATTGGGCTTCTAAGATTTTATTGTTACATTCATCATATCGCATAGGCTACCAAGAATTGGTCCCATTTGTAGATTATAGCAATGAACCATGTTGAGATCTGTATTTTTCTTGAATTTATGTGCTTTCCTGGTATAAGCATACAGATTCTGTTTTGGTGTGATGGGTGTTGAGTTTTCTGTTTTATTTATTGGAAAAAAAAGTCTACATAATTTGTATGGTACACCCTTTCAATCCTTCATTTTCCTAAGCAGTTATTTAGACTCTCCTCTATTGGTTAGGACTAAGTAATAGGAAAAGTAGGCATAAAGACATAGGTAGGAATAAATAGAAAGAAAGTGCTACTGTTACATTTATTGTACACACCATTTATAGAATGAATTTACCACCCTATCCATGCTTTATAGATAGAATTTGAGTTTGCCAAATTGGGATTGTGAAACATATGAGTAACAACTTTTATACCTTGGTGAAATTTCATTTGCATATACATATATTTGAACTAATCTTTCCTTGAATTAGCATGATGTAAAAGATTTTGTGAATGGTGGGAATGGTGTATTGGGATGTTTCCATTAACTCAGGTTCTGAACATCATAATTGAGTGTTAGGTAAAAACTTGGCATATTTTGAATTAGTAATAATTTCTTTCTGAATGAAACATTTTCATCTGCATATACATCCTAGCTGGGCTCTCTAAAAAATGGCAGAATATAAAAAGTTTGTTTTTTTTCATGGATGACATAAAGTAATATGATTTAATTATCTCAGGTTTTCATTAGGTCAGTGTCGAAGATCAGGATTGAAAGTGGTCTACAACTGTGGTGGTTTATCAAATAGTAATAGTGTTTTAATGAGAAACCTTCATCTGCATGTACATTCCAACTCGACTCTTTTAGAAATGGTAGAATGTACTTTTGTGTTTTGATTATTATTGGTCGAATAAAGTAACATTATTTAGGAAAGTTGGTTATTGCATAGCAACAATGATTTTCCTGTGTCTAGTCATCATCTCAAATTCTTATGCTTGTTTTTTTTTTGTGGAGACTGCAAAATTGAGAGCTTTTTGCTTTTGATCAGGGACTCTGATTTTTCAATGGGAATTTATGTCTGATAATGTGGTGATTGTGCATGATTTGTTTTAATTCCTACACAGTTGTGTGATATGTCATTCATCAAAAGATAGCATTTTTTTTAGTCTGGATTATTTTTCATTATTCCACTGCCAAAACACAGAAGTCCCTATTGGGTAATACATTTGAAATTAAACATGAGGTGTTGTTTTTGGTGTAATGATACATTTGAAATTAAACATGAGGTGTTTTTTGTGGGGTAATACATTATTCTTAAGTAACACCTCTTGTTGATCAATTCTTTGAATCTTTTTGTATTTGATGTCATGATCCCCAGTCATTCCTACTCTAATGGAGATCATTATCGCAAGCATTATTGCATGCTTAATGTATTGTCCTGATATAGTGACCTAATTATGGTTTTTTTATTGTTGCAACTCCATTGATATTATTGTCAAGTTCTCATTGGTTCTATTCAATTGTAATCCATGCCTCGTGAGTTTGTGATTCTAGAGTAGGTTATAAACTAGAGGAGGGAAGCTAGTAGTGGAATGGGGACCAATAGTGGAGATAGAACTTCACCTCTGAAGCTATAAAAAATCAAAACACAACACATAGATAACACATTATAAAAGTGGTATTAAAATAACGAAGAATTCTCAAAGTTTAAAAATAGTCCATAAACTCACTAGGTATAAAACTGTCTAGAAGGTGACTCTTAGTTCACTACCATAAAAAACATCATTTCCAAACACATGTTTAAATGATATAATGTAAAGAAACTTAAAATCCTTAGACATTAAGAGCCATCAAATGTTTAGTCCAACAAGGTTCAGTTTTGATGTACAGATTACCTATCACATCTGACAAAGAGGTTGATTGCTGGAGAATGTCTGCAGTAAATGATGTTCCATTATGTATAACCTCAATTCCATATAGTGCCCAATGTTTCTTTCCCCTTGTGCATTTAATCAGACATTAATAGGTAATGCTTATCATTCAATGCTTTCCATGACCCACCCCTAAGTTTGCAATCTATAATGCAAAGGAGTAATGTATTGAACTATGTTCAAAATGACCATTAATCAAATCAATCTGCGAGGGCCATTAAACATTTTAGAAGCACCAGCATTGGCTAGGAGAAACTAAGAGCCCCTAGATCATAATCAAATAAATCCTACACACAGATATCATCATTCTGCATATGCAATCCATGTCGATGACCATTCACCACTCAATTTCTAGTGGAATGTTATACATTTAATCTATAACTCATGGAAGCACCATTGTGGAAGTTCAATTTACAATACTGCTCTCTAGATCACTATCAAAATTTCATACAATGTATCTTTATTCTTGGGACTCATCAATCAAGATTTCCAATGTAGCATTATAAATCTCAACTATCATTAATGAAAGTGCCATTTCTTCAACTCAGTTTACAATAATTATCTATAGGTCACTGCAAACATTTCTCTCACCACAAGTCTTTAGTTAGGGATCAACACTATTTCATAAACTCTCTCCTTTCAAAATTTTGTTTCTTGTCACCTATGTATACCTTAAATTTTTTCATTTCCTTGTTGCTATGCACTACATCAACCTCTATTATTCTACAACATTTGTTTGTTTAATGATTTTCTATCATGCACGAGGAAATAGTGTTTCTCTTGTGAGGGTAAGAATGCAAGTGACAAGGGTTGATCATCTACAAAACTCTTCCTCACATGAGGATTAAATCTGGTAGGTTGTGAAGAGCATAATCATATAAAAGCTAAAGAGCATATGATGTATATGTTAGAGGTGGTGCTTCTGCATGAATTATAGTGCAAAGTGCAAGTTTAACCAAGAATATTAGTGTTAACAGAGGCTGAACTAAAGAGGACATGCTAAAGGAAACTGATGATGTTGACTTCAATGGATGCTTAATAAGAGTTACAGTGAGAAAATATGGAACTCACCAACATCAATAAATTATTGGTTAAATACCTCATGCAAGGAAGAAGAATAAAGGGGTTAATATAGTCTTAATTGAAAAAAAGGAGGAAATAGTTGATTGGTGTAAGGAGATACATGAAATTGTCCATGACCTAGAGTTGATACAACTTAAGGCTAATGTTGCTCCACTTTAAGTCCATTCAAAGATGGATTTTGGGGAAATTAGCGTGTGCAGGAGTTAAGAAAATATATCAAGAGTTGGCATTATGAACAATTGAACTCCTAAATAGAGACAAAGCTATGGATTTACACCCTACAATTATAACCAAGTTCTATTACACTCTATCCAATGCATACAAAGATCATTCATATAGTTTACAAAATATATATGCAATTGTAACAAGTTTCCTTTCCAAGTTGGAAGGAATTGTGGCATGTGGATAAATTCCAAGAGAATGAGTGAAAATGTGCCAACATGTTTCCTAACAACAGCATGGATAACTATATTTTTTTGTGCAATTACAATTGGGTTATTAATGTCTAGGCTATATTTGTTTTAGGGAAATAAAAATATGAAGAACCATGTCAAGAATTGAGAGCAAGGAATATCCATGGTTTCACATCCTAATGCATGGATGACTAGATAATTGTTTATGATTTGGCTATACCATTTTGTCACTTTTTACCTAGACGTGTCTATCTTACAAACATATACTTGTTAATTTTTTATGGCCATCACAAAAACATAGTTTTACAAACCACAGAGGCAAACACGATATGCATACATAGTGTTGAAACTGCTTAGACATTACTCATAAGTTACAACCCCTAGAAGTGTGTTTGGGCCTTTTAATAATTATTTAAGGTTTGAGAAAATAAATTGGATGGAAAGGAACCCATGGAGAGGTGTAAAAAGGTTTGAAACAGTTGAAATTTCTAGCATATCTATTGAAAGGGCCTTGACACCCTCTAATATTAATGTGGAATGTAGGTGCAATGGAATTTTGCTAGTCAAATATGATGTTCTTACCAATGATGAGGCTTGTAGCCAAGTTTTTGAAATACTTGGTGATAAAGATGAAAAAGTTGTTATAAACATGTTGAGTCTACCTCAAGGATGTTATCATCTATTAGGTGATGATGATGAACATGGCAATTCTAGTTAAGAATATGATGGAGCAGTTCAAGAAAAAAATAGTATTTGTTGATGACAAAAACCACATACAAATTTTACAAAAGATAATCAAAATGAAATTGTTGAAATGAATATGATTGAAGGTGGTTGAATGATGGGAAGCATTAATGAAAAATTTTCATTGCCAAGCCAAGTGACCCTACATGAGTGGTTAGCGGAAGCCATGATGAATATGAATTGAAATGATCTTTATGAAGACTAATGAAGAAATCCTTAACATGCCTCCATTCATTCTATGCCATTAGGACTTCAGGTGGTGGGGACCAAAGTTACATAAATATTTTATTGTTGGTGTATTAAACTCCATCATTCAAGGTAGGAACCATTTGTTGGTTGGGCAAGATACAACTATTTAGGTAAGAGAACAGAAGTTCGGTAAGTAAGGGGGCCCTATTTCATTTTCCTACTTGCATAAAGCCTACTTGAAGGGGAGGAACTTTAACATAATGAATCAAAACATAAGATTGCATCGTAAGAGCACAGGTAAGGTTCATGGGTATGGGATTCCCTCGATTCAACACTTCATGAAATGGTATTATGACTTTCATAACTTATATATTTCTTGAAAAACAAAGTGTAAATGAAAGTGTTTATAAATTGCCCCTGCAAATATAACAACTTCTCCTTACAATGAGGCTGAAAATTTGTAGAAGCCAGAAAGTCCTTTGTCACAGTTAGGCTGGCATTTGAGAAATTGGTTTGATATGGAATCAGGTGTCTACGAAAGAAGGGAGTTGCTACTTCATGTAAGTGGTGGATCAAAAATAAACATTGATGTAGTATAGTAGGTGCTCTTATTTACATCAAATAAAAAAAAACCTTTGGTGGTTTTTCTCCTAGAAGGGTTTTCTTGTTAAACCTATGTTTCTCATGTGTATGTTGTTCATGTGTTGATATGTATTTCTATTAAATAAGGTGGTGTTGTTGGTCACATTAGTGGTTGTTGAGTTTTGAATGAGAAAATATAATTTGGCATAAAAAGTTAAAGTTAGCCTTAATACTAATACACCCACCCCCCCCCCCCCCCATCTCAGTATAACATTTCTTCCAACAATTGGTATCAGAACTTGGTTCCTTCAGGAAAAGCTTAACAAATAAAAGGTAGATCAAAGGGAAACAATGGGTAATTAAATTTTGCTAACACCAGAGGGAGTTACATTTTTGAATGGATCAGACTATGAGCTCTGGAGGATTATGATGGGGTTTTTCTTAATGATAATTAATAAACATATTTATTTGTCTATAGAATATGGAGAGAATAATGAGTTCAATGCAGAAGCCAAGGAGATTATGTTGAAAGGGCTATCAAAGAAATATGTTAATAGAGTGAGGCATTGTGAGAAAACAAAGGAAATGTTGGAAAAACTGCAATGTCTATATGAAGGAGAAAGTTCTATAGCAATAGAGGAGGTTAAAGAATCTTATTGCTCAAATAGTGAACCAAAACATGTAGCTATTGGTGATAAGAAGAAAAGGAAGAAGAAGAAGAAAGCATCTCATAAAAGAGATGATAGGAATATTGAAGTCTTTCCTTCTAATATGAAATTTGTTGCTTATCACTCTCGAGATGATGATGGAGAGTCATGAGATAAGCTACTGCTCAGTGACAAATATATTGAGACAAGTGATTTGTCTTCCAAATGTTCATATGAAGTTTCTAAAAAAATATATAAAAGTTCATATAGTTGTAGCAATAAACATAACCCTACTTTAGTGGAAATAGGAAATGAGGGATCCTCTAAAGAAGAAGAGAGTATATCCTGAGAAGAGAAAAGGAGTATCCCTGGTAGTGATGAAGATGAAATACTTCTCAAATACATGAAGGATTCTAGAGAATCAATAAGGGGTCTAGATTCATGTAGTGATTCTGTAAGAAACTCTGATACTGAAGAAAATGATCTAGATGAAAGGATCTATTCTAGGAGGAAGTTGATCTCCACTCTAAAAGATATCAAGGAGCTATCAAAAGCAAATCTCAAGCAAAAAGAGAAATTACAAGAATATGAGCTTGAGAATGAAAGGTTGAGAATTTTTTGTAGAATTAAATGCATAATGATAAGAGGCTAGCAAATTGAATGGGATATTAACCATTTAGCTAAATGAAAGAGGAGCTCACTTTGAGAGACTACAAGCTGAACTAGTCTAATTGAGAAATGAACTAGAAAGGGAAATAAAAGAGTTGTCCCAATATCAAAAGCTCAAGGAGAGCACAAAGGCGTTGGATGACAATCTTGTTAAGCAAAGAAACCCTCTCATTAAGGCTTTTATGGGCTTCAAAGAACCAAGCTCCAATAAGGGATAGGCTCAAGTGTTAGCCACCCATGTAAGGGTAGGTGGAGATTCCGACAACAACAATGGAAAAGAAGTCGTTGGATAGAAACAACACAAAGGAAAGTAGCAAACACAAGAGGAGAATACAAAATACATGAATGTTAAGTAGAAATAGTGAGGAGAGAAACATAAGAGAGCCAATTACCAACAAGAAAGAATGAAAGAAATTAATGCAAACTACCATGGAAGGCACATGAAGAACCAAGATAGGTCTTTTCCCCATCAAGGAAGAGGCCCTCAAAGAAAAGGTATCTTTAGTCCTCAAAATCCATTTTATGGATATTGTTTTTCTTGCAATAATTTTGGACATAAAACCAAAGAATGTAGATGGCATGCAAGAAAAAAATATGTGTTGGGTAGTAGCAACCCAATAATTTATAAAGGGCCTGGGGGAAAACTTGCTAGCTTCAAGAGACGTTTGGTTAGGAATGATACCAAGCATAGAAATCTTTTGGATTCATTCATAAGCCCGATTGAATTTACATCTATGTAATAGGTGTGTTGGAATTGATGTTAACCAAGTTAGCATTAATGTCATATTGGCTAACATTAATGTGCATAATGTGTCATCCTTAGTGGAAGTCCCATGATTGTTGTAGTATTTTGTAGAGAATCATCATAATAACAACCTTAGTGGAGAATCTATAAAAGGATAGCTAAGATGGTTGGGAGTCCTAGGATTTGGGGGAGCTTCTACCTTAAGAGATCATATTAAAGACTCACGGAGGTGGCATAGTTGGTTAGTGCTTAGAAAGAGCTTTCCAACTATATGTGGAAGTCTACAAATGGCTTCCTAGATCAGAAGATAGATCTAGTCAAAGCTATGGACCCCAAAATTCAAAATGTGCAGAGATAAAAGGGTTGGAGATCCTTTTGGTGTATATCCAAGTTTGGAATAGTCACCAAACCCAACAAAAAAGTTAGCAAAGTATCCAAAGGATGATCGGCCTAACATGGATGACAATGAAACAATGGGAGTGTTTTCTATTGGCTCAGGTAGATACCACCTAGTAGAGTTACCCCAATAGATGTACCCAAACACTTTACAAAGGGTGAAAAAGTTAAAGCATCGAGATGCAATCATGCAGTCTAAATTGGAGCACCAAATATTCAGTAGAGAGATTTCTTATTAGCGGAAGAAAATCCAACCCGACAGAGGCAAGATCCATGGTATCACCACAACTTAACCTTTTGGTGCACAAAAGGAATGAACCATGAGATAGTTGTCAGGAAATGACAACAGATAATGGACCATTGAAAGTGAGTGGGAGGTCGCCACTTTGATAGCTCATCCCACTGAAGGCTAGCCTAAAGGTGCATCATAGAGGGATAACAAAGAGGAAGTGCAAAGGAGAGTTTGACTGATGGAAAAGTGAAGAAAATTCTATAAAGGAGAATGGCAAAAAAGCAAGGCCTTGGGGACCCTTTCTCTCTCCTCTCTGATAGGGAAGGTGGCAACATGTTACTGGCTATTAGGAGAATACATAGGTTTATTATGTCAGCATGATGTCATCCAATCAGAGGTTGACACGTGGTAGGAAATTTTGGCATTTTTGGGTACCCAAAAGACCCATTTTTGAGTGACATATGGACCAACTAATGGTAGAAATGTGCCATATGTGACGTAAGCACAACATCATCCTTGTGGTCATAGCCCATAATACTTAAGAGAAGTGCACAAGGGATGTGTTAGGAAAGAGGAATCGGGATAATGAGACTCATGTCAGAACTAACTTATCCCATGATTTTTTTGATTGGTTCTCAGCAGCAGCTGGTAGACACTACTAGCCAACTCATCCTAGAGTTATGGATCCCAGTGGTATTTAATGGTATGTAGAGAGTATAGGTCAAGTGGTAGGAAACTGGTTGATGTGATGTTGTGGAATAACGATAAGAAATCAAGAATTTGTTGGGAGGATCCATCAAGGAAACTAAGCTCGCAAGGTCTAGCCTGATGGTTTATAAAAAGGCACAAGTGTGAAAGCGTCAGGCTTGCAAGCTCTAGGCTTAGCACCAGAAATAGGTTATTTCACATAGAAATGAGACTAATGGAGCAAAACAAATAGCAAATGGAATTTGATTCGCAAAGGGCGTTGAGTGGATTAGTCATGTAGGTATTAACCTTGTACAAAAATTCCTGCATATGAATTCTAAAAATAGAAAGAAAAAAATTGCAAGAGCGTAAAACATAAATAATATATACACAAATATTTTCCCCTGGATCCCTGGACTAGGACTACCAAATTGAGTTTTCATTATATTCCTTTCAATTTTACAATACATATATATACATGTCAAAGCATCTACAAACCTCAATCCATTAACCCTGGATTAGAGCATAACTGTATTTCCCTTGACCGAATCTACAAAATACCATGGGGATAAAACCATCATGCCCAAAACCATGTGCAAAAACCACAGAAAAACCATAGGTAGGTCCGCCCACCTAATATAGGGTCTAAAAAATTTTCCACGAAGCGTTACCAAAGGCCCTGTGAAGGGGGTCTACCGCCCCCCTCAAACCCCTCGACAGGGAGGGCTGCCACCCCTCCTGCCACACTCGATGCAACGAATAGGGGGGGCTATCACCCCCCCTGTGTCCCCCTATGCATGGGGCTAGTCGTGGAAATAATATAACACACACCCAACATTCTCCCACTTGTTGTTTTCTTTTCGCAGGGGGCCACATGAGAGCTTAGTCATTGGTCCAACCCTGCAATGCCCATTTTTTTCTACACAAAGAGAACTTCTCAATTCTCATAGAATTTGGCAATGCATCTACAGTATTATTCAAAGTGTCCACCTTTACGAGAAACACCTTTTTGTCCTCAACCATATCCCTCACAAAGTGATACTGAACATCAATTTTCTTTGTCTTTGAATGATAAGTAGGGTTCTTTGCCAAGAAAATTGCACTTTGGTTGTCATAGTCTATCCTTATAGCTTGTTGTACCAACCCCGTACTTGAACACAATCTTTGCAACCAAACTGCTTCCTTGCTTGCATGAGTGGCTGACATGTATTATGCCTCTGTAGTTGAAAGTGCCACTACATATTATCTCTTTCTCATCCAACTAACTGCACCTCCAAACAAGTTAAATTCATACCCATTTGTAGATCTTCTTTTATCCAAATCTCCAGCCCAGTCTACATCAACAAATCCAAGGATGTCCAAAATTATCGCCAATCCTAGTCTTCCTTGGTGCATGGATCATAATCACTAGTGCCATGCAAATACTTGAAAACCCACTTCACTGTTGTCCAATGCTCCTTCCTTGGTTTTGACATAAACTTGCTCAATACTCCCACTGCATGTGTAATGTATGGTCTAGTATAGACCATTGCATACATCAGGCTACTGACTACACTTGTGTATGGAACATGAGACATGTCCTCTTCCTCTTCTTGTGTCTTGGGACACTATTCAACAAATAAATTTACACCCACAAGAATATGAACCTTCACTGGTTTACTATCCTGCATATTAATCCTATATAATATTGTCTCGACATACTTCCTTTGGTTTAACCAAAGCTTCATTTTTTCCCAATCTCATTTAATTTCCATGCCCAAAATATAGTTTGTAGCACCAATATGTTTCATGTCAAATTTGGAGGACAATTGGGTCTTCAATTCCTGGATAATTTCTTTGTTATTTCCAATCAACAACATATCATCCACATACAAGACCAAATAAATAACACGGTCACCAATTAATTTGAAATACACACAATGATTTGCTTTGCTTCTGGTGAAGCCAAGTCCCTGTATATATGTATTAAATTTCAGATACCACATCCTTGGTGACTGTTTTAACCCATAGAGAGACTTTTTTAACCTGCATACCAGTTCTTTCTTACCCTTCACCAGAAAGCCTTTATGTTGCTTCATGTAGATCTCTTCTTCCAGATCCTCATGAAGAAATGTTGTCTTCACATCCATCTACCCTACCTCAAAATCAAAAGTAGCAACGATAGATAAAATTAATCTAATAGAAGATACCTTGGAAACATGATAAAAAATATCACAAAAATCAATTCCCCGCACTTGGGAATAACCTTTTTCTACCAAACGATATTTTTATTTCTCCACCTTGCCTTCTACATTAATCTTCTTCTTAAACACCCATTTTCTTCCAATGGGTTTCCTTCTAGCTAATAAATCCATGAGATCACAAGCATCATTTTTGTGCAACGATGCCATTTCATCAACCATGGCATCTTTCCAGAGTTTGTCATCCTCTGAATCTACTGCTTCCCTAATAGTTATGGGATCATCATCAGTAATAGATAAAGAAAAGTTTGAATATAAAGTAGTTGGAATATACCTTTATGGAAACCTTCTTTCTCGAACTAATATTCTCACAGCTGGAGTTTGTGGCTCTTCATCTTCTGATTCCTCTTCTTTTGTAGAGTCTAATTCCTCCTCCTTTAGCTCAAACTCTATCTTCTGAGCTTCCTTTGGTAGGAATTCATGGTTAATAACATATTTCACCTCTCTAAACACCACATCGCGGCTGTACACAAACTTCCTTTTTTCTGGGTTACAAAGGTTATAACCTTTTAAACCATCCTTATACCCAATAAAGATGCATCTTTTAGATTTACTATCTGACTTAGTTCTTTTCTCCTTTGGAACATGTACATGCATCACATCCAAATACCCTCAGATGTGACAGAAATGGTTTCTTACTAGTCCATATCTCTTGTGGAGTCTTATCCTCCAATGCTGATGAAGGTGATATGTTGACTAGGTAACATGCAGTTTCCACCACCTCTACCCAGAATTCTTTTCCTAACCCGACAGCACTAAGCATGCTTCTTGACTTTTCCATCAATGTCTTATTCATTCTTTATTCAATTCCATTTTTCTAAGGTGTGTATGGAGTAGTCTTCTGCCATGCTATACCACACTTCTTACAGAACTCTTCAAATTCATTCTTGCAAAAACTCTCCACTATTATCTATCCTCAAGACCTTTATCTTCTTCTCTCTTTGTTTTTCCACCAGAGCATTAAATTCTTTAAACCCATCAAAGACTTCAGATTTCTTCATGAGGAAATATATCCATGTATTCCTTAAGAAGTTATCTATAAATAATACATATTACACAGACTTACCCAGTGATGTAACAAGTCCAAACACATCACGTGCACAAGCTCTAATATCCATTTTTCCCTCTTATCCCCAAAGGGGAAACTCACCCAATTCAACTTCCTATATACACAATTTTCACATAAATCAAAATCCAGAGAGAAACTAGACATACCTTCTATCATAGCTGATGATCATCAGTATTGCAGCAAGAATGTTGCAACTCCTGGGTCTACCAACTTTACTTTTTCAACTCGGGGTTCATACAAACTTGCAGATGACAGTGCTATATACACAAGTAAATGTGATGGCTCTTCTCTTTGTCACTTATAATATGTCTATAGACCACTAAGGTTTTTCAAACCAAACTTCTATGGATTCAGAAGAAGTTTGATTACCAATGAGGAAAAGAGAAATCTACACTAAGAGAAAGCTTGTATATTGTAGTAAGGAAAAATAATGAAATCAAATGCCAAAACACCATTTTTCTAACTAACTGCTAAGAGGCTTTGCTTAAAAAGAATGCTAAGTTAACATGTATGCAATCCTGCTATCCTAGGTATGCAAATTAAAACATCAAACATTCTACTAGCATGCATGTAATAAAATAAATCTATTTTTCTTCTTCTCTTTTTTGTGTGAAAGTGTGAAAGCTAACTTATTTCGGTTATGTGGCAAGTGACTTAGGGATGATGGTGAACGGTTAGAAGGCTTGGGAGACATGTAGCGGTCCCTTTCTAGCTTCCTAGGGGATTTTTCCACAATGCATCCTCAAAATAGGCCAGTACAAGTCAACCTATAGGATGTCCTAGTGTGTTCTACAAGATGTCCTAAATTCCTACAAGATCCCCTGTATTCCTACAGTATACAACCGAGAGAAAAAGGAGGGATGTTGAAGGTGATGGAAGGCTTAGGGAAGATGGTTGGTGGATGGAATGAGGCCACAGAGTGCCTAGGACCACTTCAAAACTCAAAACCAGAGTTGGGAGATGCCTGGATTTTCTCAACAAGCTTGGAGAAGTATTCTTGTGAAATGATGAAATTGGTGAGGGTTTTAGTGAAAGAAAGGAATGATCATGGATGGATGAAGTTGGGATGAGTTTACTAATCATGAAATTTCTATGTACTATTGAAACTCCTGCACTGCATCAACCATTGACATTTATCCATAAATCATGTAAACAAGAAGGATTTCAATTAACTAAGGAAAACAAAATTTCATGAGCTAGCTTCCTATTTCATGCATGAGGAAAAACATGCAAGATAAGATGAAAATTTGATGAGATATGAAGTAAAACTGAATATAGAATAAATAATAACTAAATTCTATTCTTGCAAACTAATCAAATGCTAGCTTATGTACAGAAAACCCTAAATTCCATGATTAACTATAATTCTATATTTTTGGGGCTGCATAGGGGTTCTTTCCTCAAACCATGATCCCTTAAGGAAGGAGTGAGGCCAAATCCACCTACTAGAAACTTTGTGATGTTCCCTTATCTCTTCTAATATACTGCTGAAGTAAAGCACAAATGGAAGCAAACTAATCAAATATACGAATACTTGCAATGAAATAATTCTAAAGACAATTCAATCATTAATCTATGAAATTGACTAAGCATACAAATACAAGAAGAGTAACCTTTGATTCTATGGTTTGGCCCTAACCCAAGAGATTAATCCCTCTGAGTCAACTCAGTGCTGGATCAGGGAAGTACTCATTCTCATTATCAAAATAGAAAATTACATAACAATATCTTCCACAAGTCTTGAACTCGAAAATGACTAGTGTTTTTACAGTAAGCATTCGAATCCTAACGAGGCTCTAGGCCTTCTTATTTATAAAATTGAAGTATCCAATGAATTCCTTAAATATAGGTAGGCTCAACTCCCAAAATTGGGATAAACTAGTTCTTTGATTGTCACTTGCTTGGTTGCCTTTTGATCTCCATGAATTGGCTACTTGTACTTCGAGCTAGTGTGACTGATGGAGGAATATTCCAATGAGTGAGGAGTAAATGAGGAGGCTCTACCTCCTACAATCTCTCCTCCTTGTCTCATTCGAGTTTTAACCCTTAATTAGCCAAAATTTCCATGATTTTCTCTCAAAAGCCTGCAATCAATGCATATTAGTCTACTAGGAATAATATCTCACTTTAACTCATCTAATTAAGCAAAATACAATCAAAATATGTAATAAATTATGAGAAGAGTTGATTTAAATAATCTAGGAGGTGGATTAATGTCCATATAGTTACCCAATGATGATGCTCATCATCACCCCCCTACTGAAAGTGTTTCTCATAATCTGAGAAACTCAATCAATATCCATGTCCTTCATTGCTCTAGTGGCCCCCTAACATCCCATGCTTCTACTATAGTTTCCCCTTCTTGTGCATAGAATCCTACCTTCCTTTCTATCTCTTCCCACTGCTTTCTTTCTTCCTCTTCCTTCCTTCCTTCCAACATTCCTAAGAGCAATGGTGGGTTGAGTCTTAAGGCAATCCAATTAACTTTGAGTCTTTAGAGATCTTGATTGTACATGGGTGTCCTATTCAGTGCTTCTCTCATTCTCTGAGGAGAATGGTACTCTCTGATTTTCAAGTTGTACGGCAGAGTGTTATATCTCCTTTGACAAGATTGCATGCTGTCACCCCCTAATAGCCTAAACATGTTCTCAAAGTGTGTTATTTCTTTCTCTAGGGAAGCAAGGTACCTAGGTGCAAGTTTAGGGTCATTTGCAGTCAAGTTATGGGTGCTGATGATAGCCATTGGATTTGATTGCTCAACTCTTATCATGAGAGGTTATGTTTCTTCCCTTGCCATTATTTTCTTCATTTCTGTAGCCCTTAATTCCTCATGGTTCATCCATGATGCCAAATCCATCAACTATAAGTCCCCTAGTTTTGAATTAGGGTCCCAAACATTCAGATCTGTCAAGGGTAAGTTATGTAGGTATAACTCATACATTTTAGCCCTATCCTCTAATATGCTTTGATAAGAAAGATCAATGAGTTGTCTATAATCCTAGAAGGGCATAGTGCCTCTATGTGCTAAAGTCTTGATTTGGAACTAGAACCACTATTCCTTATGATACAATGCATAGGACTTAGCTGGCATCATGCACTAGATTGCCTCTAAGGATAGACTGACCATGGATGCCAATTGATTCTCTTTTTCATGTAGCTATCCTCTCAACCATGCATTTTATGCCTGCAACAAAACTTTCATCACTGCCCCTCAGTCACTCTGGCTTCTTAGTACTCTACCCATCCCCTTTACTTTCTCCTCCATGTGACCTATGTCCTCCACTCCTACAAATTTGGAAATTTGCGTCCATCTATGTATTCTTGCCCTCTATTTCTCAAGCTCAAAGAATAATGGGATGGAAAATTTATGTGGAATGACCCTATCCCATTCAACGAACTAGTAGCATGAGTCAAGGTTAGGTTGAGGACTAAGTTCCCTCAACTCTGGATCCTCCTTCTTTGTTTCTTGTTGCATACTCCCTTCTTTGTCCAATTTCTGAGTTTCTTGTAGGTTTAGCAGAGTTTCCTGTAGGATTTCCTATGCTTCTTGTAGGTCCTTCTATGTATCCTATAGGAGGCCTTTTCCTTTGGATGAGGCAGATCTAGTGATAGGCCTCCTAACATAAGTGATAGGAGACTTGGGAGAGTCTTGTCCTGATGATCCTTCTCCTTGACGTTTCATAAGAGGAGTTATATTTTCCTACTATTTAGGTGAGTCTTCAATGACAATAGGAATTTTGGTGGGAGTTTGAGGTTTTCCTTACCTTATTCTTGTACTTTTTATTGTCCTAAAGTACAATGGAGTTTGTTTCTGTCTCTTCCCTTTCTATTTGATAGGGTTACTAAGGGCAATGAGGGAAACTACTGCCTCTTTCTCAGTGGGTTCTGGGGATACCCTGTATGATTCTTCTTTGTCTTCTGTCTCCCCTTTTCCATTCCCCTTCTCATAACTGTATTTCTCCTCTCTTCTCCCTCTAGTTCCTCACTTTTCTCATCAGTTTCCTCCTTTTCATCTTCTTATGTCTCTTCACCACTTTCCTTCTCCTTTTCTTCCTCTTCTTCCTCATATATTTCCTCTTCATCCCTCTCTGTTTTTTCTTCATCCTTCTCTGTTTCTTCTTCATCCCTTTCACTGGTAGTGGGGCTTTTGTCATACTCAAGGGCTTTTATGCCTTCCTCTGTTTGCATGTCTCTGAAAGTTGCCCATGTGATATGGAATTTGAGGTTTTGGAGGGCATCTTCTATGATAAATCTAATTAACCCATGATAGGCTAGTTGTTGATGGTTTCCTTCCTACACCTTCATGCTCATATCTATCACTGTTTGAAGAAGAAAGTAGGGTATGCTGAGTCTATTTTGAGGAGATGTGTTTGCTCCAAACCTCAACCCTTGGAGAATCCTAAAGTGGTATCCATATACCACACTGTACCTACCTTCACATGATATATATTTTATAAGGTGTAGCTAATTTCATTCCAAGGATATGGTAGGCATTCTATTATAACTCCATTTTTGTCTTCCATTGCCTCCTCTCCTTCTAAAAATAATTTCTTCTTTGCAATTTGTCTATTTACCTTATCCTCCTTTCTCCGAGGCATCCCTAATGGAAGGGTGGTGATTCTACCTATGATTTTAGGGGTAAGTTCTATAGAGAGTCCTTTCACCACAACAATGGCGTGGGTTTTAGCCAGTGGAATGAGAGAGAGAGAAAAATCTCTGGCTACTTTATCATCATATCCTCTCAATTTCTCAAAGAAACCCATCCAATTGTGCCTTATGAGTATCTCTAATACAAGAGGGTGCTGATGAATCCTCGCTGTGTTGATGGGTTCTCTCTTATTAAATCCCCCTGTCATTTTCTCTGATGGATGGAGGGTTGTATATGTCTAATACCAAATTTAATGAATGAGGAATTTTAAGTGAAAATTTTGTGTGTCCAATTCCCCTAGACTGCAATATTTTTCAACATAATATAAAGATTTTCTATATTCTTTTCACTTGGAAATTGTGGGAAAGTATAGAGCCTACCTCCTTATCACTCTTTGATGAAGCCAACCTCTATTTTTCCCTTGTAGAATTGCTCACTCCCAATCTTGTAGGTGTTGTTTTGTATCCTATAGGATTTCCTGTAGGTGCTCCTGTGCAGGGAAAAAATGAATTTTTGCCTTTCCTCTAGACTACTTCAGGGCTGACAGAGACTTTGCTAGCATGTAGCCTCAAGAATGCAAATGTGCATGGGGTCAATGTTTATTTACTCATATAGGTGATTTGAGTGGGTGGTGTGTTGGTAGCTGAGGTACCTATATCTATTTTTAGTGCATTGGTCCCACTACCCCATCATCATTTTCCTCACCTCATAATCAACTCCCACTTTAGGCATTCGTAGCTTAACCACTTTTGACCTCATCTCTCATTTTCCTTGACTTGACTATTGCCACGTGTGTAACAACTAACTGTCTTCTCCTCATTGACTGAGCGAAGGTGGCCAAGTTAACTAGCCACCTTTCGCTTATAAACCAACTCTTTCACAACTTTTACTTTTTGATCATATTATGCTAATGATAGAGTGGAAGTGAGATACTTACTTGTGGTAATGATGCCTTGATGTTGTTTGTTCAAGAATGAAGTCCTTGTTGGGTACTAGCTATATGTATTTTTCTCTTCTCTTTTTTTATTATTATTTCCCTCTGATGTCTTTCTTTGATGTGCAGGTACTAGATGTTGATGTTGATGATCCTGATGCTACTGCTAAGCTCTGGAGGAGCTTCTTTAAACTTTGGATCTCCATGCTTGAAGCTGACTGCAACCTGTCATTTTTGTTTTGTGGGATAGGCTACTACAAGATGTCTTGTAGCTACTTCTCCCCCAAATTTTTTTAATCATTTTCTACTTCTGGAGCATGAGGATGGTTGGCATGGGCAGACAAGGGGTCTAGGGATCTGGAAATGAGGAAGATAACCTTTAGGCATTGTCCCCTTATTCTCTGTCTTCATCCTCTTTTATGAATAAATTTAGGAAACCATCTAGTCCTTAACTTGCCCTTAAAATCTTTATATCTGGAATCATATAACAAATCCAAATCACCTTCATGAAATTATTTTTCCTTGATGTTATTGTCATGCCAGATCTTCCTGTGAATTTGAGTCACCTCTATGTGTAGGATGGCCTACATTCTAAACTCATCTAACCCATTCAGTTGGAGCAATCTCTCTTTTTGTGTACTACTGAGATCTAGATGTAGTTGGGTTGCCATCCTCAATGTATTATAGTCAAATTCAATGGACAACAGGGCCTTTTTTCCATAGATAAACTCATAGGGTGTGAATCCAATGGTGGTCTTCTAGGTGGTATTGTAGGACCAAGTGGCCTCAACTAATCTATCTGCCCAATATTTTCTGTTGCTGCTAACCACTTTGGTCAAAATTCTCTCCAGCGCTCTATTGGTCACCTCCACTTGCCCATTATCTTGTGGGTGATAAGGAGTGGATGTTCTATGCTTGATCTTGTGCAAGCTTAACAAGTATTCAATCATGTTAGATGTAAACTAGCTGACTTGATCAATGACCAGTTCTCCAAGGTACCCAAACTTATAAAATATTTTTTCCCTTAAGAACTCAACCACTTTCTCCTTTGTTGCTGCCTTGATTTCCTTGGCTTTAGCCCACTTGGTCAAGTAGTCAGTGCACACAATGATGTACTTCTTTTTCTTGGATGGAGGGTCAATAGGTCCAGTGAAATCCATGCCCCACTTGTCAAATGACTCTAAAGTCACTTGAGGTTGCAGAGGCATTTCATCCCTTCAAGTAGGATTTCCCATCCTTTGGCACTGATCACACTGACTAGTATACCTTCTCACATCCTGATGAAGAGTGGGCGAGTAATAACTAGCTAATAACACATTGAATATTAATTATTAATTATTAACTATTAATATTAATTATTAGTTTTTAATTATTAATTAATTAATATTTAATACATTAACATTAATATTAATATTTATATATTCATATATTGAAATATTAATACGAATATTAAAATAATATAATATATATTAATATTAATACTAATATTATAATATTATTAAAATTATTTTAATTAATTATTTTAGATCTACTAATGAATCTATTAGCTAAATTAAACCCTTAATAATAAATTTAAACATTAGTAGGCAATATTGATGATAAAGATTAAAATAATCAAATTATTTATTATTACATTAATAAATAGTTTTTTGAAAATTCTTTAATACACCTTAAAATTAATTGAAAATAAGGAAATAATAAATAAAAATAATAAAAATAGACCAACATCCATTTAAATCTTCTCACCTCAAAACTATTAAAAACTATTTAAAACCCTCATTCAAGCTCTTCTACTATCATCATTCAAATAAGTCTTGATGATGGATCCCTATTGGGATTTGAAACGTTGACAAAAGATGGATTTTACTGTGGGTTTTCTGGTTACTAAGTTAGAACATTGAATGTTTTCCTCTTGGCTGCGAAGTGACCTCCACAAGGCCCATCATGGAAGGTCAGAAGGATGTCACATACTTCCTCGTCCCTGACACATCTTCTCAAAATTTGATCTGAGCCTAGTTTGAATAGGTTGCCCCCAATCCAAATGAATGGGGTGCTCTTCCTCATAACCTTGCTTTTGTCTTTGGAGGAAACATTTGGTGGGAACTGTGCAGACACAAAATAGTTTGCTATGTCAGCAAACCATGGAGAGATAGCTGAAATTGAGAATAAGTGTTCATCGGCAACTGATCATCAAACATTCCTTCCTCCCCCACAAGTAAAGTTAACTTGGATAAAAATTCTGCAACTACATTTTCCTTGCCATGCTTATCAACAATAGTTAGATCAAACTACTATAATAAAAGTAACCATCTAATAATCTAGGAATTCACATCAGGTTTATTCATCAAGTATTTAATTGCACCATGGTCAATATGTACAAATGTTTGGTAACCTGTAATGTAATGCCTAAATTTGTTCAATGAATGCACAAAATATTGGAGCTCCTTTTCAATCACTGTGTAGTTAAGTTTGGCCTTTGACAGATTCTTACTGATGAAGTAAATGGCATAAGGTAACTTGTCATCTATCTGGCCTAGAGCTGCTCCTATGGCTTTGTTTGAGGCATTAACATGTATATGAAAAGGAAGGGCCCAATTTGGGCATCATAGAATAGGTGCAGTGGTCAACTTGTCCTTTAGGGTGTCCAAGTCCTCTTGGCAACTTTTTGACCATACAAATTCAAAGTCTTTGGCCAATAACCCAAATAAAGGAGAAGCTAACTTGTTGAAGTCTTTTATAAACCTTTGATAGTATACAACTAAATATAGAAAACTTCTAACATCTCTCTGTTTTTGCGAAGGTGGGACCCTTTGGATGAAGGCTATTTTGTTTGGGTCCACTAGAAGTCCTTGCTAGGATATTGAATGACCTAGAACAGCCCTGCAGTCATCAAGAACTCGCATTTTTTGGGACTAAGGGACATGTTTATTTCAATGAATTTGTTCAGCACCTTACCTAAGTTGGACCAAGCCTCCTGGAAATCACACCCATACGGTGTAAAATCATCCATATAAATCTCTACTGCATCATGGACTAGCTCAACAAAGATACTCAGGACTGCTCTCTGGAATGTGGCAAGGACATTGCATAGGCCAAAAAGAAGGACCCTATAGGTGAAAGTACCCCAAGTACAAGTGAATTTGGTTTTATCCTAGTCTTCTGAGCTGATCTGGATTTGATTGTACCTGCTGAACCCATCTAGGAAAGAGAAAAAACATTTCCTTGCTAGGCCATCTAGCACTTGGTCAATGAAAGGTAGAGGGAAATGGTCCTTTTTTGTTTCTTTGCTTAAATCTCTGTAATTAACACAATTCCTCCACTTCCCATTTTTCTTTGGAACCAACACCAAAGGAGAGACCCACTCACTGTCCACGATAGGGTAAATGAATCCTGAATCTAGTAACTTTTGCAGTTCTTCTTTGACTATATCCTTTAGAGCTGGATTCGTTCTCCTTTCGGGTTCTCAGACTGGTTTGCAACCTTCTTTGATATAAATGTGGTGAGAGCACACCAAGGGTTGCACTCCCTTCATTTCCTTGTAACTCCAAGCAAAGGCATCAAGATGTTCCTTTAGCATGGTGCACAAATTTTCTTCTTGGTGTAGAGAAAGAGATGGGTTGATTTTCAAAGTTCTCTTAGGGCCAAATTCTATGGTTTTGACATGGGTAGGGTTTGAATCAGCTAAGCATAGGAATTAGATGGTTATTCAAGGTTTCCTTTACTACTTCCTCTAAGGACAATGTGCTGGCAGTTGGACTTTGGAGTATGTGTTCAATCAAATCATATTCATCTAGTTGTCCTCCTCCAATTGTTATTTCTAAGGCATAGAGTTGGGCTAAATAAACTTCATCTTCTTCCTCCTCTTCCAACCATAAAGGTAAGTCATGTTTTAGAGATGGCTGAGTAGGAGGGTACAAGACTAACTACTTGGACATATGCCCATTTTTTATAGTCATACTTGTAACCCTACAACTAATGTAGGCATCAACAGTGGCTAACCAGGGCCTCCCAAGGATGAGAGGGTAACCAGTAAGCTTGACCATAGGCTGGAGAACTAGGAAAACTGTAGGGTATTCTGAAGAGTCAATGGAGACCATCACATCCTCCATAATCCCCTCAAGGGTCACTGTGGAATGGTATGCAAGTTGCAAGATTGTTATAGACATATTTTGGCACCGCAACCCCAATCTCATATGTCCATAAAACAAGCGCTTCTAAGCCCCTAAAAGTGTTGTTTCACACCCTAAGGAACAAGGTCAGCTGATTACATCATCTCCCAGAAGTTCTCCCTAAAAAACTACTCAGAGCTGGTCAAAACTGGACCATACAGACTGCTCAGTGCTAAGGGTGCGATGCATCTCACATAATATATGCAAAAAGTGCGAGAGAAAACAAATGGCAGAGGCAGTTGGCTAGGTGGAAACCCAAAGAATGTTCTAGAAACTGCCCATTTGACACTTGCCTCTCTGAATTCGCCCAGGGATGAGTAAGAGATCATGAAATCTCCAAGTCGAACCAAGAACTATTAGAGAGATGACACTAATCAAAAACCAAAAAGCTGACTCACCCACCTACAAATATCTATATATGGATCCCTCATCCTAGATATCCAGAGGCTGGAATTTTGTATCTTGTAAGGAAGTGTTGTTGGTTTCTCTGTGGAAAATCATAGTGTTGGGTGATCTAGCTTTTCATGAGGTGAAGAGGGATTTCACGCTGGGAGGATGGCGTTGGGTCAGATCAATGGGTTGTAATCCTCTCTTCTACTAATTCTATCAATAAAGCTATTTGAGTTTTCCTCCATATTCTTGTATAGCTCTTAATCTTGTATTGATATATGCATTTGTATGGTTAATATATATCTGATCCTATATTGTTTATGGTTATAGATCTCTATGCTTTGATAGTATTATGCTGCTTTGACTCTACAGGTGTTCTTTGAAGTGAGACAAGTAAGGAAGGAGTGGAAAAGATCTATCAAAGGGGAGAGGAAACAAGAAAGGAGCCAAGCGAAAGACTGAGGTTGGTACTCTCTGCTTCTCTCTCATCTATTTCTCATAAAGGAAAACACAAGTGACTTTAGTTTGTTTGTTTCTAAGATAGCTACCTGTCTTAGTCGGACTAGTAGCTCTGAATGGGCACTAGTTTTCCTGATAACAAAATGGTGACTCCGCTTGGGAGCAAATAGCTTGTTTTCTTGTTTCTATTTGTTTGCTTTATAAACTACAGATGGAGCCTAAAGTTAAGCCAGCTAGCCTTCGAACTGCTTTTTCTATGCAACTGCAAAGTAGATCAACGCGGCTTCAATCAATCTCCGGGTTAGTTTATGAACTAAACATCAAAATTGCAAACATCCTAAGTTCCCTGGTGGTAGCTCAAGTAACCTCATTAGATCAGCCCCTATTCTTTGTGTCTACTTCCTATCATTAGCTCAGCCTAAATCCCTAAAGTAAGTTGCAAAATGTGAGCAAAAACCAAGCCCAGTCTCATCCCTGGACCATCGCAGTGTCTCTCATTGGCAGTCTGGATGCATCGCACCTCCTGTGTGCTGCAGGTGAGATGCATCCCTGTTTCCCTGTGTTACAGGTGTGATGATTAGGTAAGACTATTTCTGCCTCCAGGTTTTGGTTTTCTCTTCATTTTTTTCAGCTTTATTCAATAATTTTGCTGTCTGTGATCAATATACCACTGTTGAAACTCCCTTGCTTTGCATTATTCAGCCTCAATTGTTTAAAGAATTGTGAATGTTTTTATGTATTTTTCGTCATTTATAGTTCTCCTTTGCAAACAGTAGCTTAATCGAACTGTTGTCTTTTGATTTGAAAGTGTCACAAGTGTTGTTTTCAGTCAAATAAAAGAATCTTCCTCTTGTCGATAGTCGATTACACTTTTTCCCTTGTATTTGATTTGAATTAATAGTATTTCAAGTGTTGAAAGCAATTTTCAATTTGAAATCGCAAAGTGTCTTCTTAGTCTTCCTTTTGTTTTTTGAAAAGAAAATTGTTAGTACAGTCACTTTGAAAGAAAAATAGTTTAGATATGTACTTAGCATACTTTTTGTCATTCACACATTAAGAAAGCGGAAAACAAATACATGCATGTGCATTTGCATTTAGACTGCTTGTGGAGATTGATTTAGGACAATGCATTTTAGTGCATGCTCTCTGCTCTATGTTGAAAGAATCTCACTTCTCTTTCCTTAGTAGCTAGGATTTTCATTGCAAAAAGAAAATAAACGACTGTTTAACATATTTCATTGCATATTTAGGAGTTGTATATCTACATCACACGATGAACCTTAAAGGCAAACTTCTTAAGAAAGATCAACTGTAAAATAAATTTCAATGAACATAAAAACACTTTGGAACCTAACGCACAACATTTAGAAGTCTAGGCTAGAGACATATTCTGGCGTCGTAAAGCCTAGTAACTATCGCTTTCATCATAGGTTAGGTGATTCCTCCTCTTTGAGATGACAAGTGCCAGTACGGACTCGTGCTCCCATGTATAGTCGAGTATATATTGGGAGACCACAATAGGCTATATCCTTTATCCTTAAGAAGTCATGTATGTCGCCCTATCGATCGCAATGCACTGAACATAGCATTAGAGAAGATTGATTGCCGTACTGTAAAGAGTATTCTGTAGTTTTGTGATTGGTTTGGTAATCCCTCTGTCTAGATTTCCAGAGTAGTCACTTTCATTTCTTTTCAAACTCCTTAAAAATAAAAGGTGCATCTGAGCACTTGTTACTTCAGGCTCATTAAAAATCAAAGGCGACTAGAGTCATTTTTAGCTTTTTCTTGACTCTTAAAAATTGAAAAAGAAAGTTGTGTCAAAGCATCATAAAATTTATTTTAATTGGAATAACATCACTGTTCCCTCATTGGTCTTAGGTTGCGAAAATGGAGTCCAGCAATCAAGGATTTCCCCTTGGGGGGAATCCTAGTCCCTTCTCCTCTTGGGGAGATGTTGGTGCACCTCATATGGCCACATTGTCCCTTCCAAGACTGACAATTGGTCTGCCAGTATGGCTTTTCTCAACCTCTCTCATTCAAAAAACTGTGATTCTTGAGCAATCAAGTCAGCAACAGGATGATACTAAAGTTACCCCCCAACCTTCTACTTCATTTGTTTCTCCCTCTCCTTCTTCCTCTTTACTTGGTGAAGCTAGTAAAACTAAAAACCAAGTAACTGAGAAGAAGAAGGAAGGGAAGGAGAAGAAGAAGAAGAAGCCGACGACAAAAGGGAGTAACCATGCATCGTCTGGTGAAAATCAACACACTGCACCATCCAAACCTAAATCTCCATGTGTCATTTGCAAGGGAGACCATTATCATCGAGATTGTCCTTGCATCCCACGGATCTTAAGGGATTGGTCTCCCTGCTTGCACAATCTGGTGTCCTCAACCTCTGACGATCATGTTGAAAGTACACCATCAACTAGTGAAAACAAAGTTAATGGACAAAAAGGAAGATCTAAAATTCCTTGTAGGTTGTGTGAAGGCGATCATTCCATCCACCATTGTCCCTTCCTAGATGAAGCTAAAAGAGTCTTGGATAACCGTCCTGCTTCATCGCTACGGCTTCCTCCTGGATACAAGAAACTATTGCCAAGTCCATCACTAGCTGAAAATCCGACTAACACACCATTGTGGTCAATCAAAGCATTTGTCATTGAAGATAAACCATTTGAGTCCACACAGGACCAAAGTCAACAGGTCGAGAAAGCAGTTGGCCCTTCAGAAGGTCTACCTTCAGATGATGCAATCACCAAAGAGAATGAGAACGACACCATTCAAATTCTTTTCATCAACATAGAATCCAATGAACATGGGGGCAATCTACTCGTTCCTTTACTACAGGAAGGAATTTCGTCAGTGGTTTACCTGGCCATTTATTCGGCTTCTCCTCCAAGCAATTTAGTCATTTCCTTTGATTGGAAACTATTAGGCAGACCCCGTCTACCATCTAATGTACCATTCCGAATCATAGTACAAGCTTACAAAATGGTCATGGTTGGTACTATCATAGATGAAGGGGCTTCTTTAAGTATCCTTTCCTCAACTGCTTGGAAAGCGCTTGGTTCGCCATCGCTTTTTCCCGAGATTCGAAATCTAATAGGCTTCAACAAAGGAACCAGTCAACCATTAGGGATCCTTCCAAGTTTGCCTATAACTTTGAGAATGAAAACTATTTACCTGAATGTGATGGTACTCCAAGGGCCTTTAGATTACAATCTACTCCTTGGGCATGACTACATTTATAGCATGGAACCATTGTTTCCTCACTCTTTCGAGTGATGTGTTTTCCGCATGAAGGCAGAGTGGTCCAGCTCATAGACCAGCTTTCATTCCCCAGTTCAAACATAGCTAATAGTCAAGTGCCGTCCCTAACTGGTCTTTTTGCACAGGGAATGTCTCATCAATCTCCAGTCAATCCACCTGATGAACGTGAGTGATTCGGTGAATGTGGCTAAACCCAGGGGGCATGCACCCTGATCTGCTTCGACAGGAAAACTTTAGGTATAGGGTAGGTTTCCGAAGAGGATATATGACTAGTCTGACACACCCATCCATTTAGGAAAATCGGATTAGACTGGAATAGGATTCCCTCATCAAATGTTAGGTGATTGGAACTTGAATCACCTTAGTCCATTTGGATGGACAAAGCCAGGGAGTGTTTTTGTCTGCTACGCAGATGGAACCATCTTGCTAATGCAAGAACTTCTGTATGGTAACCTGGAAACTTTACTTCTTTATACCTGGGGGTATGCAAATATTTTTGCATGCAAGTGAAAAGTGACCATTTATTTTCTTAGTTTGTAGGTTCTTAACCCTTTAAACTCGTAGGTTGGTCATTCCTAGCTTGCATAAAGAAATACTACAGAGCAAAGTTTTGAATGGGGCAATCGCCCTAAAAAATGAACCTATTGATGAGACATCCTTATTATATGACTGGCACGAGCAGTTTTACGCGAAGTTCAAGCTCGTTAAAAAGTAAACCTAGCAATGAGCAAATGGTCCCTCAGTGTTTAAGCTCACTACAAAATGAACCCATCCTTCAGTAAATAACCATTGCGATCGCATAATCATCAACTTTTGAACCTTGGTCGTGTTCTTACCATCACCTCCACGTTTTTTTAGCTGATCATACACCTCCATTTGATTGTTTACCCCTTTTGAGGAACAACTGCGATGAGTGATTCTATTAGCCATTTTCTTTACACTGCCGTGATTGAAAAGTTCCAAACCTTACCTGGAACCAGCTGCTATCTGAAAACATCACTCATTCCTCAAAAAACAAGTCTCCTTTAAGCTCCTTTCATCTGAATTGTAAAATATGAAAAGATTGCCAAGCAATTGGCCTCTTCAGCTCGTTAAAGTGATTGGAAGTGCCATCCCTCCTCTAGATTTTAATCTTTTTGAACCTGAGGGATCATTACACAAAAAGATCGAGAACTTGACTTGTTCAGCTCGTTAAAACTATTGAAAATTCAACCCTTTTGAATTATTTTATAGTTTTTTAGACTTAAGGGATTATATTACGAAAAGGATTACTGGATTTTCCTTTCTGTCTCTTTTTATACTCTCTAAAATTGAAAAGGACCGAGTTATCGTTAAACTCATTAAAACAATAGCGACAAACTTGTCCATGAAGACAAGAGTGAGTTTCACTGTCTCTAGGCTTGTTAAAACATAGCGACGGGTTTGCCCAAAGGTAAAATTATAGAACAAGCATATGTTATCCTCCTCAAGCTTGGCAAAAATAAAGAGGTACTGGGCAGCGATGACTGGGGAAAAATTGGGAAGAAAACTTGAAGAAACTTTATTGGTAGCAGGTTGCTCTTGAACATGACACTTTCACTCCATCACCATGATTGAGTTAGGTTGGGTTATTCCGTTCACCGGTCATATCACCATTGGTCCTCCGTACCATCCATTTTTTGGGTTAACGCTACCAATCCATCTCAGTGTCGCTGATATGTTCAAGAGAAGTCGCTCAGAGAATTCACCAACCCAGCTTACATCTCATCTGCTGCAGTACCTTCACACTTCATTCTTTCATGATCGCCACCCTAAACCTTGTATCATCAGATTATTTTCACCTCCACAAAATCATTTGCTCCATTTCGTGTTGTAGATGTGGGATTCATTAAGGCCCCCCTACGATGGGTCACTTCTTGTCGACATCAGCTCATTATCCAAGAAGTTGAATTAGGAACAACCCTTTCCGTACTTTGAAGCTTGCATGCCTCAATGGCAAGTTTCTCACTTCCGGTGACAAGTTTACATCAATGGCCTTCGACCAAGAGATTTTCCATGGTGTTCGACATCGACTCATGTATTCGCACCATGTGAATTGTGCTATTGTACCTTGAGGGTCATCATCATTATCGGTGATTCCTCTCGCGCCTGTTAACAACTCAGATCATTGGCTAGTAATCAAGCGATGTCTTTCCATGTTCGACATCAAAACATCCTTTCACATGGATCGACTTGTACTTCGGGTGAAGATTGAATGAGTTTGAAGACCCCGGATCTAGTTTCATCCATCCATGCTGCGATATATTCAGGAAAATAAAGACATCAAATGTACATCATCTCTGCACAGATAATCATCCAAGCTAAGGGATGATGGCTCTACCAGAATCATCAGTCTACCATACAGACGGTTGTCTATCCAATGTACATGAAAATGAATTTATAAAGCTGCGCATGGGAATGCCCACCTTAGCTAGATCATGAAAATATTAAGTAGATAATGTATTGTATTGTATCTTATTACAGGTCACCTTCTAGTTCGAAAAACCTCGGATCCTCATGATAAAACCTTTCACCCGACATCAGAATATTTACAACCTCATGCTTTAGGGGGCAACTGTTACAGACATATTTGGGCACTACAACCCCAATCTCATATGTCCATAAACCAAGGGCTTCTAATCCCCTAGTAGTGTTGTCACACACCCTAAAGGAACAAGGTCAGTTGATTACATCATCTCCCAGAAGTTCTCCCTAAAAAACTACTCAGAACTGGTCAAACTAGACCATACAGACTACTCAGTGCTAAAGGTGTGATGCATCTCACCTACTACATGCAGAAAGTGCGATGCATACTGAAACGCCCTTCTGTAGGGTGCGATGAGCGAGAGCGGACAAATGGTAGAGGTGGTTAGCTAGGTGGAAACCTAGAGAATCTTCTAGAAACTACCCATTTGACACTTTCCTCTCTGAATTTGCCCAGGGATGAGTAAGAGATCATGAAATATCCAAGTGGAACCAAGAACTACCAGAGAAATGACACTAATCAAAAACCCAGAAGTTGACTCACCCACCTACAAATATCTATATATGGATCCCTCATCGTAGAGATCCAGAGGCTGGAATTTTATATCTTGTAAGGAAGTGTTGTTGGTTTCTCTGTGGAACATCATAGTGTTGGGTGATCTAGCTTTTCATGAGGTGAAGAGGGCTTTCATGCTGGGAGGATGGCGTTGGGTCAGATCAATGGGTTGTAATCCTCTCTTCTACTACTTCTATCAATAAAGCTATCTGAGTTTTCCTCCATATTCTTATATATCTATGAATCTTGTATTGATATATGCATTTGTATGGTTAATATATATTTGATCCTATATTGTTTATGGTTATAGATCTCTATGCTTTGATAGTATTATGCTGCTTTGACTCTACAGGTGTTCTTTGAAGCATGACAGGTAAGGAAGGAGTGACAAAGATTTGTCAAAGGGAAGAGGAAACAAGCAAGGAGCCAAGTGAAAGACTGAGGTTGGTACTCTCTGCTTCTCTGTCATCTCTTTCTCATAAAGGAAAACACAAGTGACTTTAGTTTTTTTGTTTCTAAGATAGCTACCCGTCTTAGTGGAACTAGCAGCTCTAAATGGACACTAGTTTTCTTGATAACAAAGACTGTTGTGGTATTTCTCAATGAACCCTAGAGATTAAGCTTGAGCATGGTGTCCTTAGTCATCACATTAATGGAAGCCCCAAGATCAATCAAAGTGTGTAGGACAATGGTGCCATTGATGTGCATGTCTACTATAGGGCTTCCAAGGTCTAAATACTTCAGACAAATTACCTACCCCAACATTAAGTCAGACAGTTGTCCAATGGAATTAATGGTAGGGGCGTCTCTTTCTCTTCTCCCAGGATGTTTGAAGCACTTCTCCTTAATCAACTTGTTGTAAATAGGTACATCCTTTATGGCTTGGAGAAGTGGAATTTTGACACATAGAGTTTTCAATTCTCCCAAAAGTTCATTCTCTTCTGGGGTAGGCTGGACTGGATGGGTTAATCTCTCAGGAAAGGGTGGAGGATTTACTTTAGGCATGCTTTCCTCTCTTTCTTCATCACTCTCCCTAGGTGGAGGTAGAGGTTGGTTATCTAGGAGTACTCTCCAGATCTCAAGGTTATTTCCAGAATCTCCACAGCATAAACATGATAAGATGTCTCTCCACTATATACTTACTATGCCTCTTTGTTTTTCGTGTTCGGATTTGGATGGGCAGGCATCTGGGGTTATTTAGGTGGAGAAGGGTGTAAAATTTGTGATTGAGTAGGTGGTGAAGGAAATAAATCTGGAGCATTGTTGTATGGGGGCCTCCACCCCTGAGGTGGTGCATCCCACTGAGGCTGAGGTGGCATATATGGCTGAATTGACTGGTTGGTTGGCTGGGAATGGTACTGAGGTGTAAAGGACCAAGGAGGAGGTGTGGACTAGGAAGGATGAGTAGGGGGCCCCAAGATGGAATGGATGTGATCTAGTTAGGGTTGTAATAGGCATAGGACAACCCTTGCATGCCTTGTTGGTATGGTCTAGGCCCATGAGGTCTCCTTTGATTTATGTAGAAGAGATGTTTAGTCACCCCTTCAGTTCCCTGATACACAACATTTAATCCAGGTAAAGAATGGAAATTATCCATGGAGTGGTTTTCTTCATAGACTGAGCAGACTTCAATTAGATTCAATGGAAATTCATTCCTAGCATGCCTACTTGTACATCTAGGGCAGAAAATCGCTAACGCTCTCTCTCCTTCCTCCTACTTTCTCTTGATGTGGATAGTGTCCATTTATAAGGTAAGGGTTTACAACATCTTACTCTTGAAATCATCCAGCATATTTCCAATTTGAACTTTGATGGATGTATTGGAAGAG
Source organism: Pinus taeda (assembly GCA_000404065.3). NCBI lineage: Eukaryota > Viridiplantae > Streptophyta > Pinopsida > Pinales > Pinaceae > Pinus > Pinus taeda. The sequence goes on from APFE030712367.1 coordinate 170,253, forward strand.
GATGGACTTACCATAGGTTGACCACCCCTACCCTTTTTCCTAGCCTCCCTAAAATGGTTCGTAAATACAGTCTTGTTATCTTCACAGAGTAGTTGGTAGATTTCCCCTCCTGCTAATAGGATTAGGGTATCCAAAAGATCTTCCCTTACCCCTCTAAGTAGGACTAGCTTCAGTGACACATGATCAAGTGTGCACTTGGCCCTTTTGTAGCTAAGCTGGAATATTTCTTCATAATCCTCTAGGGATTCATCATGCCCTAAGGTCATCCTAAAAATTTCTTCTTTAGTGCCTTTGGACCTGCAGTAGTCTCAATACTTGTTGTTGAAGGCTTGCTACATCTGAGCCCAAGTTGTGATGTTATCCCCAGTTAATCCCATGAACCAGCACAAACCTGCATTCTTGAGAGTGGATGGGAATAGTTTCAGCTTCTACTCATCATTGGTGTAACAATAGGTTCTGCATATGACAAAAAACTCAAACAAGAAAGTGTCTGGATCTTCTGAGATCGAGCCATCGAAATGAGGGTGAGTAGAAGGGCTTATATTCTTCATCTTGGTATTCCCATTAGTTTCTCTGATGGGAAATGTACCCTCATCTACTTCTCTATTTCCTTTGTCATTTCCATTTTCAATCATTGGGTTAGTTGGAATGCATTCTTCTTCTTATTCTCCCCTTGTAGGCTCTTCAAATATCAATAATTGTTCCCCTAAGGGTTCCTCCAATTCACAGCCACTGAAGAAGAGGGAAGGTTGGTTGTTTGAAGTGGTGGGGGTATTTGGCAAAAATTTCCCTAAGTTATCCCTATTCCTATGAGGCATGAAAGAAGTGCTTTTGTTTTTTTTTAGATTTGAGAATAATTGCAAAATTGAAATTGCAAACTGAATGGAAACTAATTTAATAAATGAAAACTAACTGATTGAATGAAATCTCACTTGCAAAATGGAAAATAGATAAAAGAATGTAGAATGGAAAAGAAAGAAAACTAAATTACTTGTGCAGAAATTAAACTAATAACAAAATGTCAAAGATAAGAAATGGAAGAAAGAAAGTAGTTATCACATATTACTCAGACACCTCCCCAACAATGGCGCCAAAAAGTGATGAGCACCAATATTGCAACAAGAATGCTGCAACTCCTGGAGCTACCAACTTTACTTTATCAACCCAGGGTTTGTACAAACTTGGAGGTGACAGTTTGTATACACAAGTAAATGTGATGGCTCTGATCTTTGTCACTGCTAAGCTGGTGATAGACCACTAAGGTTTTTCAAACTAGACTTCTACATATTCAAAAGAAGTTTTATTATAAATGAGGAAAAGAGAAATCTGCACTAAGAGAAAGCTTGTCTACTACTGTAAGGAAAAAGACTAAAATCAAATGCTAAAACACCATTTTTCTAACTAAATTCTCTAAGAGGATTTGCTTCAAAAGGATGTTGCGTTAACATGTATGCAATCCTACTGTCCTAGGTATGCAAATTTAAACATCAAACATTTTAATGTCATGCATGTAAATGAATAAAATAACTTTTCTTTTCTTCTTGTCTTTTTTGTGTGAAAGTGTGAAATCTAACTTCTTTTGGTGATGTGGCAGGTGGCTTAGGGATGATGGTGAATAGATAGAAGGCTTGGGAGACAATTAGGGGTCATTTTCTAGCTTCCTAGGGGATTTTCCCACAATTCAGCCTCAAAACAGGCCACTATAGGTCAACCTACAGGATGTCCTAATGTGTTCTACGAGATTTCTTGAATTCCTACAGGATCCCCTGTATTCTACAAGATGCAACCGAGAGAAAAAGGAGGGATGTTGAAGGTGATAGAAGGCTTAGGGAAGGTGGTTGGTGGATGGAATGAGGCCAAGGGGTTCCTAGGACCACTTCAAAACTCAAAACTAGAGTTGGGAGATGGTTGATTTGCTCAACAAGCTTGGAGAAGTATTCTTGTGAAAGGATGAAATTCGTGACGGTTTTAGTGAAAGAAAGGAATGATCACGTATGGATGAAATTGGGATGAGGTTGCTGATCATGAAATCCCTACATACTATTGAAACTCCTGCACTACATCAACCATTGACATTTATCCATAAATCATGTAAACAAGAAGGATTTCAATTAACTAAGGAAAACATAATTTCATGAGCTAGCTACCTATTTCATGCATGAGGAAAAACTTGCAGAATAAGATGAAACCTTGATGAGATCTGAAGTAAAACTGAATATGGAAGAACTGATAACTAAATCCTATTCTTACAAACTAATCAAATGCTAGCCTAAGTGCAGAAAACCCTAAATTCCATGAGAAACTAGAATTCTATCTTTTTGAGGCTGCATAGGGGTTCTTTCCTAAAACCATGATCCCTAAAGGAAAGAGAAAGGCCAAATCCACCTACTAATAGCTTTGTGATGTTCCTTTATCTCTTCTAATCTACTACTGAAGTAAAGCACAAGTGGAAGCAAACTAATCAAATCTACAACTACTTGCAATGAAATAATTCTAAAGACAGTTCAACCATTAATCTATGAAATTGACTAAGCATACAAATACAAGATGAGGAGCCTTTACTACTAAGGTTGGGCCCTAACCTAGGAGCTTCATCCCTTTGAGTCAACTCAGTGTTGGATCAAGGAAGTACTCATTCTCATTATCAAAACAAAAAATTACATAACAATGTCTTCCACAAGTCTTGAACTCGAAAATGAATAGTGTTTTTACAGCAAAAATTCAAATCCTAATGAGGCTCTAGGCCTTCTTATTTGTAAAATTGAAGTCTCCAATGAATTCCTTAAATATAGGGAGTCTCGGCTCCAAAACGCGAGATAAACTATCTCTTTGACTGTCACTTGCTCGGCTACCTTTTGATCTCCATGAGTTGGCTACTTGTACTCTGAGCTACTGTGATTGATGGAGGAATATTCGAATGAGTGAGGAGTAAATGAGGAGGATGTACCCCCTACAATCTCTCCTCCTTGTCTCATTCACGTTTCAGCCCTTAATTAGCCAAAATTTCCATGATTTTCTCTCAAAAACCTGCAATTAATGCATATTAGTCCACTAGGCATAATATCTCACTCTGAGTCATCTCATTAAGCAAAATACAACCAAAATATGTAATAAATTAAGAGAAGAGTTAATTTGAATCAGCTAGGAGGTGGATTAAGGTCCATATAGTTACCCAATGATGAGGATCATCAATAAAATTAACAAGAAGTATTCGAAGGCCCTTCTCTCCAATATATCCAAGCCTTGATGCCATAGCATGGTCTTTTCTCTAGAGACCACTGGATTTTCTTATCCACTTTCAAGAACCATACAATTGTTGCACCCATCAAATACAGTGCTACCATGAAGCTTTTACAAAGTTCCAATCCGAAATTCCTGCATCAATACCAGTGCTCCCCGAACCATCTTACAGGTATCTTTCTCAAACACTATTTTTACACCTGCATCATCCAGCTTGTTTATAGAAAACAAATTTCTGGCCAATGCAGGAATATGGAGAACACTCGAAAGTGTTCTAATCCTTCCACTTTGAAACTTCAACTTGACTTTTCCGTGACTAATGATTATAGCCTCTCCATATCCCCTAATAAGACATCACCACCAACATATTTATCATACTCACATAATCACTCCCCGTGGGGAGTGAAGTGAAAGGATGCACCTGAGTCAATAACAATGCCTCATGATCTACATGTGTACTTGAAGAAGAAGCCAAGTATACATATCCACCTTCATCTGAGGTGTTTTTATCCTCTACAGAAGGAGCATCATCAGATCCCTTTCCTTTCTCAGGAGCTTTAGATTTACATTCCTTTTTGAAGTGCCCTTCCTTTCCCCATTTGTAGCATATTGTTTCTCGGAAAACTAGTGTCTATTCATATCTGCTAGTCCCACTAAGATGGGTAGCTATCTTAGAAACAAACAATTCAAAGTAATTTGTGTTTCCCTTTATGGGAGATAGATAAGAGAGAAGCAGAGAGAACCAACCTTAATCTTTCACTTGGATCCTTGCTTGTTTCCTCTCTCCTTTGATAGAGCTTGCCACACCTTTCTCACTTGTCCCACTTCAAAGAACACCTATAGAGGCAAAGCAACAAGAAACCATCAAAGCATAGAGATCTATGATGCCATAAACAATGCAGAATCAGAAGTACATTAACCAAACAATTTCATACACAAATACAAGATTCATAAACACACAAGTGTATGGAGGAAAACTCAAATAACTTTATTGATAGTAGAAGTAGAAGAGAGGATTACAACCCAGCTGTCTAATCCAACATCATCCTCCCAACATGAAATCCCTCTTCACCTCATGAAAAGCAATATCACCCAACAATGCAATGTCTCAAAGAGAAACCAACAACACTTCCTTATAGATTACAAAATTCCAGCCTTTGGATCTCTAGGATGAGAGATCCATATATAGATATTTGCAGGGGGTGAGTCAGCTTCTGGATTTTTTACTAGTGTCATTTCGCTGATAGTTCTTGGTTCCACTTGGAGATTTCATGATCTCTTACTCATCCCTGGGCAAATTCAAAGAGGCAAGTGTCATATGAGTAGTTTCTAGAAGATTCTCTGGGTTTCCACTTAGCCAAATGTCGCTGCCATTTGTCTGCTCTCACCCATCGCACCCTACAGAAGGCCTTTTCAGTATGCATCGCACCCCCCGTGTGTAATAGGTAAGATGCATCACACTTTGACCAAGGAGCAGTCTGTATGGCCTAGTTTTGACCAATTCTGAGTAGTTTTTTAGGTGGAACTTCTGGGAAATGATGTAATCAGCTGACCTTGATCCTTTAGGGTATGAAACAACACTTTTGGGGGTTTAAGAGCCCTTATTTCATTGACATATTTGATTGGGGTTGCAGTGCCCAAATATGTCTATAATAGTTTCCCCCTAAAGCATGAGGTCGTAAATCTTCTGATGTGAAGTGAAATGCTTTATCATGAGGATCCAAGGTTTTTCAAACTAGAAGGTGACCTGTAATAAGATACAATACAATACATTATCTTCATAATATCTTCATGATCTAGATGAGGTGGGCATTTCCATGCTTAGCTTTATAAATTCATTTTCATGTGCATAGGACAGATCATCATCTGCTATTGCAGACTAGTGATTCTTGTAGAGCCATCATCCCTTAGCTTGGATGATCATCTGTGTAGCTTGGAGTACATTTGATGTCTTTATTTTCCTGAATATATCGCAGCCCGGATGGATGAAACTAGATTCGGGGTCTTCAAGCTTGTTCAATCTTCACCTGATGTACAAGTCGATCCATGTGAAAAGATGTTTTGGAGTCGAACATGGAAAGACATCACCTGATTACCAGCCAATGATGTATGCTATTAACAGGCACGCGAGGAATCATCGATAATGACAATGATCCTCAAGGTACTACAATACAATTCATGTGGTGTGAATATATGAGTTGATGTTGAACACCATGCAAAATCTTTCGGTCGAAGCACATTGATGTAAACCTGTTGTCGGAAGTGAGAAACTTGCCATTGAAGCATGCAAGCTTCAAAGTACTGAAAGGGTTCTTACTAAGTCGACTTCTTGGATAATGAGCTGATGTCAACAAGAGGTGACCCATCGTAGGAGGGCCTTAATGAATGCTGCATCTACGACATGAAACAAAGCAAATGATTTTGTGGAGGTGAAAAAAATCTGATGATACAAGTTTCAGGAATCGCGGTCATGAAAAATGGAGAATGAAGGTATTGCAGTGGATGAGGCATTAGCTAGGTTGGTGAATTCTCTGAGTGACCTCTCTTGAACATATCGGTGACACTGAAATGGATTGGTAGTGTTAACCCCAAAAATGGATGGTACGGAGGACCAATGGTGATGTGATCGGTGAACGAAATAACCCAACCCAACTCAATCATGGCGATGAAGTGAAAGTGTCATGTTCAAGAGCAACCTACTACCAATGAAGTTCTTCAAGTTTTCTTCCCTTTTTCCCCAGTCATTGCTGACTAGTACCTCTTTATTTTTGTCAATCTTGAGGAGGATAACATATGCTTGTTCTATAGTTTGCTCGCTATGTTTTAGCGAGCTTAGCGACAGTGAAACTTGCTCTTGTTCGAATGGACAAATTTGTTGCTATTGTTTTAACGAGTTTAATGACAAAGATAACTCGATCATTTTCATGTTTAGAGAGTTTGAAAAGGGATGAAAAGGAAACTCCAATAGTCCTTTTTCATGGTATAATCCCTTAAGTCCGAAAGAGTATAAAATAATACGAAAGGGATGGCTTTTCGATAGTTTTAGCGAGCCGATAAAGACAAGCGCTCGATCTTTTTGTGGAATGATCCCTCAAGTCCAAAAAGATTAAAATGTAGAGGAGGGATGGTGCTTCCCTTTACTTTAACGAGCTAGAAAGGCCAGTAGCTCAGCAATATTTTCATATTTTACAAGTCTAAAAAGAGATTAAAAGAGACTTGTTTCTTTAGGAACGAGTGATGTTTTCAGGTAGCAACTGGTTCCAGGTAAGTTTGGAACTTCTCAAGCACGACAGTGTAAAGAGGGTGGCTAACAGAATCACTTGTTGCAGTTGTTCCTCAAAAGGGAAAACAATCAAGTGGAGGTGTATGATCGGCTAAAAGAGTGGAGGTGATGGTAAGAACATGACCAAGGCTCAAAAGGCTAATAGCAATGCAATCATAAAGGTTATTTACCGAGGGTGGATTCATTTTTAATGAGCTTGAATCTTAGAAACTATGCTCAGTGCTAGGTTTATTTTTTTTAACAAGCTTGAACTTTGTGGAAACATTTCTCATTGATAATAGTCAGAGATGCTCAATTTACCATTAACACTATATTCTTTCGACGGTCACACAAGCTATTCAATTACTCCATCAGATTGATTAGAAATGTAAATGCATGCTTGAAAAATGAGTTAAAAACTAACATCTTACTTGAATTACATGAATAGTAACATAAAAGCAGTTTTACTTCTCATTTTTACCATTTCATTCAAATTTGGGATTGTTGGAGCTCTAGAGGTATTTCCCCCCTCAAATTTCAACCGCTGATTTCGGGATATCTGGTGGACTATTCTTCGTACCGTCAGGACTAGGTAGGAGCTAACCCTAAGATCTTCAATTGCATTCCTTCCTTTTCTGATTTTGAGCAACGTTTCCTATTCTTCTGGGCCTCAGGGGTTTGAACAATTCGTTCTCTCCCCATCGCACCTAGTATGCATTGAAAAGTGTGATGCATATTGAGCTGGCCATTGGCTAGTCAGTATGCATCCCACCCTATACACAGCTAGGGTGCGATGGGCGCAGGAGGGAAAGTTTATGCAGTTTTTCTCATGAAATTTTTGCATGTTTTTTTCCCAAATTAGGATCCTAATTAACCTCTTGTTTGTGTTTCATAGATTCATCAGATCAAGATGATCGTTACATTGTGTGAATGCGAGCATGAAGAAGAGGACATGATTGCCATACATGATCCGAGTATGGTTACTGCATTGCAAAACTGTGGCTTGCTCAAATTCTTCTGCATATCTAGCATGAGGCAAAATATCAATTTGTAGCAATATCTTCTCGATGCATGGGATCCGACCAACCAGGTGTTCTAGATTACAAGCAAATCCATTCCTTTGACAGTTGAGGATATCTACTTTTTGACTGGGTTATCGAGGTGTGGTGCCCCTCTCTCACTATCAGGATCTTCCCATGGGGGTGAATCTGTGAGGGATTATATTCGTCAATTTTGTAGAGATGGATCTCAACCGAGCAATGATAGCAAGATCAGTATTTGAGATGTCACTAACCAGTCCTTGAGGACTATTTTATTCACCTTTGCTAGATTGGCTAGTAGCGTGGCACTCCATTTGGCCAACATATCATATATGCAATATGATTTAGAATGCCTGGAACCAAAGGTATTCAACTGGTGTGATGCAGTGCTTCCGATTATAAAAGAACAACTTTCCAAGGTGAAGAATGGAAGATCCAAGAACTTTGGCTATGGTTCCATTCTGGCTACTTTTTCCTTGGAGAGGATTCCATTGATGCGACCGCAATATATTTAACTAGGATTGCCTGCACCAAGGGAACCATGGAAGTAGAGATGGGTTGACCTCATGGCCAAATATGCTGGCCAGACACAGATTTCATTTTCTGATGCCTTCTTTGAGTGGTTCAACCACCAAGAGATGGTCTTCGCCAAGTATCCATACGGTGGGATGGATTTCCAAGGCAACCTAGATTTGGTGCTACTAGCTGGAGAGCAATGGAGTGTCATGGGTAAAATGATCTGAACATATCTTTGTTTACTACTTTTATAATGTTCTTGTATTTTTTAAATGTTAACAAGACTAATCAAACTCATATATTTGTGCAGATGTTGGGCTAGTGCAACTAGCAGTGCGTCCAAGCGTAGCAGCTACCGTTCCAGCAGGAGAGGTTGTAGGGAGGGTTTTCCTTCGTGATCTAGACATAGCAGAGACCCTTGTAGTATTGCCGGATCAAATCAAGGGTCTCACCCTTGGTATTCAAGGTGTGAGGACCGACGAGTTACCTCTGAGATTACAATGCCATACCACTGGCGTGCCGAGTTGATGGACTAGGCTCTTACTTATGATCGCACAGGCGGTGATTTGTTATCACCAGCACCATTAGTCTAGGGTACGTTTCTATACTTTTGAGTTTTTGGGTCGCATGACCGATTTTGTCCTGGACACAGAACATTCTGTAAAAACTATAAACGGTTACATATACTTTTTATTTTCGGAGCTTTATTTTAGTTAAGTTATGTGATCCTAACACAAATGTTAATTGAAATGCTTTTTCCTTTATAAATGCTACAAATGTATATCTAACACATAATTTGATAATAAATCAGTTAATGTGTTTAATTTTCTAGAAATGTGTTGATATTGAACAGAATCAAATTGCCTTTCCAAAATCCTAACCATTAGGAACATACGATAGATATTTGGATTTTGAATGGAATAGACACTAGTAAGTTGTAGGATGATGAGTTGTGAGGCTAGCCTAACAACAATTCGGCGTGTGCCATGTGCGATGGCATCAGAGAGAAGCTCCATCAACACGTTGTACTCAGCGATGTTGTTCATTGATCAACCAATATATATCCCTCTGAAACTCACTAACTTACCGCTTGGATTAAAGATGGCCCAGGCTACAGAAGATAGGTTCCACATACTACGACTAGCTCCGTCAGTGTATCCAACGAATGACTCCAACAGGTCTGACATCTGCAACAAATGAAAAGTGGATTATCTAACCAAATGATAACTCTTGACGAGAACAAAAATGTAACAAAAGCATATTAAGAGATTACCACACTTAATCAAGCATAGTAATGCTTAAGATACAATCCATTCCAGGGTTGCGACAGTGGAATCCCATCATAATCTACTAGCATGTAGGTTCCTTTTGTCAATACTCTTTTAAAAATGTAGGGGCCCATCCACAATGGTTCAAACTTACCTGCTCCCAACTTATCAGATTCCTAATCGTATAGCAAGACCAGGACACCTTCCGAGAAGACACGGGATTTGACATTTTTGTCAAATTGGGCCTTGACTCGTTTCTTATGAGATTCGTTAGCCAAAGCGGCATCACGATGGGTTTCATCAAATTGGATTAGTTCCAAGAATCGAGCCTCTTCTTCTGAAGTTTCGAGAAGTAGATCGACTGCGAGCTTGATAGATGAAATTTCACACTAAATCGGTAAGACCGCTTCTAGGCCATATACCAGCTAAAAGGGTGTAAATCTAGTCACATTTCTCACTGATGTTCTATATGCCCACAAAGCTGAGTATAGAATTAAGTTCCAATTCTGTTTGTGGACTCCAATCATGCTTTGCAGCATGCACTTCAAGACTCTGTTGATGGCCTCAACTTGTCCTTTAGCTTGCAGATAATATGGAGTAGAACTGTCATGGGATAGTCCTAATTTGGTAGCTAATTCAACAATCATGTGATTGTGAGAATGTGATCCATGATCTGTGACTATAGCCTGTGGAACACCAAATCTAGAGACTACATGATTGAAAAAGAAAAGAGCTGTCATTTTTCCACTGTTGTTTAATGTAGGCATCGCCTTGGCCCATTTTGTAAAATAGTCAACTACGACTATGATATGGTCATTCCCCCGGCTGAGGTGGGGTTACATGTCATGAAATCTATGCCCCATTTGGCGAATGGCCTAACAACAACTACTAGATGCAATAGTGCAGGTGGTAATCTAGTTTTGCGGTCGAAGATCTGGCAAGCATGGCAACTTCTAATCGTGATTATGTAATCTTTGAATATAGTAGGCTAGAAGTAACCTGCTCGTACGATATTTTGTGTCGTAGCATAACCAGATTGATGCACCCCACACGCACCTAAATGACAATCATTCAGGACTTTTTCGGCCTCCTCATGCGTGAGGCACCTTCGCAAAATACTATCGATACCTCAATGGTAAAGTGCATCACCAACGATCATGTAGTCTTTGGCTTCGTATCGAGTACGTCGTTGTTCAGAGCAAGAAGTATTAGGCCTATATGTTTGGGTTTGGAGATAGATTAGTATATCTCCATACCATGGATCGCTTGATGATATCAAAAATAAATATTCATCCATGATTGATGCTTTGGATGTTGAATCATTGGACGACGATGGGAGGTCGCATAGTAACTCCGCGAAAACTAGAGATTTCTTTGATTTAGATTTCTTGAATTCCAGATCAAACTCTTGCAAAATGGCTATCCATTTCGAATATTTGCCCCCTATTAATTGACATGACACAATGTAAATCATAGGGTTGCAATCTGACAAAATGGTAGTTTTGCGAAAGAGGATATAGTGTCGAAATCTATGTACTGCTTGAACATGTGCAAGAGCCAAGTTTTAACCATAGGAGTACTTTATTTCTATATTATTTAAGTTTCGACTTAAATAATAGGCTGGATGTTCAATTCCATTGTCTTCTTGCACTAAAACCATTGTGGTGGTTGTATCTGCTGCAACTAGGTACAGGTTAAAGCCTTTTTGATAATCAGGAGCATACATTAATGATTCTTTTATTAGTGATTTATTTAGAGCATCAAAGGAAGCTTGTGCAACCTAATCCCAGTTGAAGGTAACTTCTTTTTTCAATAGACATGTATAACCTTTAGCAAGTTCGGTGTAATTTGGAATGAACCTCCTTAGAAAGTTTGCTTTCCCGTGGAGTTTCTCAATCTGAAGCAAATTTGAAGGTGGAGGCATGTCAATGATTTCCTGAACCTTACATGGGTTGAGTCGAATCCCATCTTTAGAAACTATGAAACCAAGTAAATGACCAGAACCAACACAAAACACACACTTGTGTGGATTGAGTCGTATTTTGTAGTGTCGGCAACATAGAAATATAGCTCTCAAATGTTGTGGATGATCAATCTGCTTTCGTGAATGAGCCGGTATATCGTCGAGATACGGTTGAAGGATGTATTTGATGTCGTGGAAGGCGTAGTTCATTTCCCTCTAAAAAGTTGCCCCTACATTCTTTAAACTGAAAGGTAGTTTACGGTTCATGAATGTGCCCCATGGACATATAAATGCAGTCTTCGACTGGTCTTGTGGGCGGATGTTTATTTGATTGTATCCAGAAAATCCATCCATGAATGAAAAGATTTCACATTCAACGCATTCATCAATTATCTGGTTGATGAAGGGTGTAGGGTAGTTGTCCTTTGGACAAGATTGATTTACATCCATGTAATCAATGCACACTCTAATTGTTCCTTGCTTTTTCACTACAGGAACAATATTCAATACCCAATCAGTTAGAGGAACAGGGTAAATGAAACGAGCATGTAAAAGGTTTTCAACTTCTGCTTTGATGGCAGCGGCTTTCTTCAGGTGACCCTGTCGAAGCCATTGTCTCGCTGGTTTGACATCTGGATACATATTGATTTCATGTTCAACGATACTCGAGTCAATGCCTGGCATTTCTTCATATGACCATGCAAAAGAGAGTGCAATATATTTACAGTTCTGAAGGTGAATAAGATTTTCCAACATGAATATTCTCTACAACATCAGGTTTGGTCAAGATATTTATGGCGATAGTTTCTTCAATATTGGACAGATTTCACTCGGAATCCACTGTATTTACAGTATTTGATAGAAAATCAAAAACTGAAGGATGATTAAGTTCGTTGGAATAATCTTCGTCGTTATCTTGAATATGGGAACAATGGCGGTAATCTTCCCATGGTGCCTCTACTATCATCATTGACTGAATGATTCCTTCATCTGTAACATGTATATGTGACCAAGGATCTGAAGAGGTGCCATATTCTAGAGACCTATCTATCCAAACACTTGATGAGTGTTTATTTGGGTTTGCCACCCAGGCCAAGAAAATTGATTGCTACAAAATTTCTATGGTGCTTGGAGGCAATACCTGGCAATGATCCATGCTAACAAAATGTTCAGAAATCTTCTTTATCTTTGTTGATACCATATTACAGGTTTCCACTGTGGCCACTTCCGCCAGATTACTCGGAGGCGGGAGGGAAAACGTACACATTAAGGCAGGGTCTTTTAGGAGGCCTACTCCAACATTTTGAAGCAATTGAGAGCTTCCATGGATCATTGGAATGCTTCTCGTAGCTTGTGAACTATTGGGGAAAAAGGTTAGTTGGTAAAAGATTGTAATTTCACCTTGGAATGGAAATGCAATCTTTCTAAAATATGTTGAAACAACAACAGCCATGGCATAAATGCAGGGCCTTCCCAGTAGGATATTGTAATTGAGGTTTCCATCGATAACTTCAACTTCAATTTATTACTGTCTTTCCCCCCAGTTCAACTTGCAAGTTACTTAAAATCCCATATGGCATGTATGTTCTTCCATTGAGTGCTTTTAATGTCATTAATGATCTCGACAAGGGTGGCAAGCCTAAAGTTTTCCAACAACTCATCAACATAATACAAGTAGATGCCCCCTCATCAATGATTGTTCGATGAACAATTTTGTTGAGGGCTTTTACCTGTACGAGGAAAGTTAGTTGAGCTAGTAACTGAGGTTCGTATCCTTTATGGTTAAAGGCCACAAGATTGGATTCCGTTGGGTCAATCCCACCTATTGCTGATAATAAAGCTTGCTTTTGGGAGGGACAATTTTGCAGTACTTCAAGTGTCGACATAGCCGATGGCGATTGAGCCAAATCCTCTACTATATTATAATTTTGTGTTTCTCGAGCACGAAGATTAAATGTCGATTTATGTACTACTCCCTTTGGTGGCTTTATTGTCAGTTCAAGAATGATGGGTGGCACAACTTTGGACGAAGTTGTTGTCAAAGTACTAGGTTGATTTGTAGCCTTGTTGTTCGGCATCTGTGGATTCCCATAATCTTTATTCCTTGTCGATATCAAAGCATCATTTTGTTGTTTCGAAATGGACAACATAAGCACTTAGGATGGGGAAGCATGATCGATACCAACCAGATTGGTTTCTGGGTTTGGAAATGGATCAATCAATACCGTCGAGGTATTTGAATTCTTGAAGAATTTCATCACCTTAGCTCGATGTGGACAATCTTTCATCCAATGGCCCCCATCACATATGAAACATGGCTGAGTAGGTTTCTTTCGACCAGTAGGGTTTTCAAAAGATTTTTCAGGATTCAAATCTTCATGTTTCTTCTTTTTGTTTTTCCCTTTCTTCTTGCCCCCCAGTTGCTTCGATTCTTTGCCTTTGTCGGATGACACGACATTAAACTTCGAGGTAGGAAGTTTGTTATTTGCTTTTTTACTGGAAACTGCAAGGGACTTACCAGATGGAGCCTTTGCGGTCTATGTACTTGAGGTGCCAATCATGCCATCACCGACATGACTGTCCTTGTTTGATTTAGGAGGGGGAGGAATAGAAAATTATGGTCTAGGAGCATCAAGAATTTTGTCATAGAGCATGCCAAACTGAGTGTAGATCAAGTCTAGATATTGTGCACGAGAAATGACTTGCTCTTCAGTGACGACTCCTCCTTTGGCCACATCTTCTGTAATAGAAGGTAACAATGACTTAATAAACCATTCAACTAGAAGCTAATCAGGAACATATGTCGTTACTATTCAACGACAATGTTGCCACTCATGAATATGATCAAATATGTGAGTGGTTGTTATCTGTTTAAAATTGGTAAGGAGCTTCGTTCCTATTTCGTGCCTTATGGGTGACTGAAAATGGGTTAAAAAGGTAGTGGCAAGGGTGTTGAAGTTATCGAATGAAGCTCTAGGCAATTCGATGCACCATTTCTCTACTGGACCAGTTAGTGTTCACTGAAAAAGGTGAAGCTTGATCAAATCATCACTAACGGTGTTAGATGAACACCACAGATGAAATGTCATTACATGATTCGATGGATCTTCACCGAAATTCCCATTGAATTTAGGAACATTTGACGTAAGTTTATGAGGAATTTCCGACCACCAAGGGGCGTAAGCAATTGGATCATTTGTTAGCCAATTCAGATTTGGTAATTCTAAAGTTTCTACGAAAAGCAATTGTTGATTCAAGTTTGGCGAAGCATACCCAGGATACGATGGAATCGCTTGAGCAGTGGGTCTTTGCATACTAGCATAATGTATCTGATGTTGATAACTTTGATACGGTTGATGGGCATAACCATTATAATATGGTTGTTGGTAACCGTTTTGAAAATACAGATGCCCATTACCCGCAAATCTTTGTTTCTCAAGTCCTCAGGAAGCTTGTTGGAATTGTGGTTGTTGATATTGTACCAGCCATGGTTGTTGGACCATTTGCTGTTGTCCAATATTGGATGTTTGACCAAGATGAGGGGTGATAGTACCCGTTTGAGCCTGAGTCACTTCAGTTAAGGAGCCACTAATCTGCAGTTGTGATTGAGTCATAGAGACAAGAGGTTGTTGTATTATGTCCTAAGAGACTTGAGGTTGACATACGATAGGCAGCGCTTGTACTTGCGACACCATCACAATAGTCGGTGTAGTGGGAATGTTCGACACAGGTTGATTTGGTTGCATTGAATATACAACTCTTGGTTGTTGAGGTAGTATTGGTACCCAACCACTGGATGCAATTCCAGTTTGACCCAAATTTTGTTGTGAACTCTCATATGGTTTTTCTCCTAGAGGGAACAATGAAAAGGCATACTGCCCCCCATATGGCAACAATCCATTGTTCAAAGGGTAAATTTGTCTTTGGAGACTAGACTGCCAAAATTGATACTGATGTGAAGGATCAATTTCCTGAGTCTCAACATAAGAAATTCCAAATAAGATTCTGGATGACCAAATAGGAACAGACCATGCTGTCGAAACAATCCCTGGGTGGACTCCATCTAGCGGTTGAGAACTATTTGGGACAGATGGTATGCCAGTGAACATTGTCAAAGTAGCAGCAGGAGGCTCTACTACTACTGTATCAAATGACACAGTCCTAGATGTTGATGATTGTTCAGACATATTGAGTCTATCCAAAAGATTTCCTATCAATTCAACAGGAACTTGTGATGAAGGGTGATCAAAAGAACTAACTTTTGTACTAACTTCTGTAGTAGAAAGATATGGGTGGATCCTAGTTCCAAAATGCAATGGGGTACTAGATGGAAGGTCCTCTACAATCTCTTCTATAGCAATTAGGCCAAGTGGAAGTGGTAGACCATCAGGTCCGTAAAATATTTCCGATGCCGAAGAAGGTATAGTTTCTGCAGCAATAGATACCGGAGGGGTGACACCTTCTGAATCAACCCTAGTGGCAGCTGGCTCAAGGATAGAAGTGTTTACCATTACACTAGGATCAGTTCTAATGTCCTCTTTTAACTATGGAACTTCTTCTATAAGGGCAGGGGTACCAGAAATAATTGGAGTAACTAGCGTCTTTGATGATGTTGAAACACAAGTTTCAAATAAACCATGAGATTTTGACCCAGTCAAACGAGACAGTTTGGCCCATAATGGCCTCGTTTCTGGAGTCAAATACAGTTGACTCATTAGCCTCCATGAACAACGGGGTTTTGATTGACTTTCTTCCATGATTACGGATTACTCGATCAAATCAAAATTAAAGAGGGAAAAATGTTATTCCGAATTAAATGAATTTTATGACGCTTTGACACAACTTGATTTTTCAATTTTTAAGAGTCGAGAAAAAGCTAAAGATGACTCTAGCCACCTTCGATTTTTAGTGAGCCTGAAATGACAAGTGATGAGATGTACCTTTTCTTTAAGGGAGTCGAAAAGGAACGAAAGTGACTACTCTGTAAGTCTAGACAGAGGGATTACCAAACCAATCGTAAAACTACAATATACAACTTGGTGGTAAATTAAAGAGAAATTACCAAGGATTTTATGTACGACAGTCAATCTTCACGAATGTTGTGTTCAGTGCATTGCGATCGATAGGGCGGCAGACATTGCTTCCTAAGGATAAAGGGTATCAGCCTATTGTGGTCTCCCAATATATACTCGACGGTACGGGGAGCACAAATCCGTACTAGCACTTGTCGTAACAAAGAGGAGGAATCACCCAACCTTCGATGAAAACGATAATTACCAAGTTTTACAACGCTGGAATACATCTCTAGCCTAAACTTCTACATGTTGTGTGTTAGGTTCCAAAGAATTTTTATGTTCATTGAGGTTTATTTTATAGTTGATATTTCTTAAGAAGTTTTCCTTTCAAGGTTCACTGCATGATGTAGATGTAAAATTCCCAAATACGCAATCTAAAATGATAAACAGTCATTTGTTTTCCTTTTTAACAATTAAAATCCTAGCTACTAAGGAAAGAATAGTACGATTCTTTCAACATAGGGCAAAGAGCACACACTAAATGCACTTTTCCTAAATCATTTTCCACATGCAGTCTAAATGAAAATGCACATGCAAGTATTTGTTTTTTTGCTTCCTTAATGTGCGAATGCCAAAAAAGGAAAGTAAGCACAGATCTGAATTATTTTCTTCAAAGTGACACTTTAACAATTTCTTTTCAAAATGAAAGGAAGACTAAGATGACACTTCTGACTTCGAATGGAAAACTATTTTCGACACTTCAAATATTGACAATTCAAATCAAATACAATGGCAAAAGTACAGTTGACTATCTAAAAGAGGATTGCTTTACGACACTCTTTTTCTTGACTCAAAATGATAGTTGTAACACTTTCGCATCAAAAGATGACAGTTCGATTAAGTTACTTTTTGCAAAGGAGGACTGTAAATGATGAAAAATACATAAAAGACATTTAATATTCCTCATCAATGGAGGCTAGATAATGTAAAGGAAGAACGCTTCAACAATGATATACCGATCATAAGCAGCAAAACTACTGAATAGAGCTAAAAACAATGAAGAAAAAACCAAATTCCAGAGAGGGAAACAGTCTCATTCAATCACCGTGTTGGATACCTATACCAATAGGTTTCATATTTCATGATGGGCAAATTTAAATGCCAAATATGCTCTGCTTTGTTGATACAAAGATCCCATATTTCCAAGGAAAGGCAAGGTGTGTACATGCCTTCATGTCTATTAAATTTTGATGGATGGTCCAACAGTCTAATCTGGATCATGCCATGTTTCAATTTTCTGTTATAGAATAGAGCAAAAATCTGTCCAAACTGCTTAATCTTGGCAGATCAATAGTTAGGCAGAGAAGCTAAGGTTCCCAACTGCTTAATCTAGGGCTTTGGAAAACATAAGGATAGTGCTAGATAGGAAATCAAAGGAAAAAGCCAATGAAAAAGAAAAAGGCACATAAGGGTTTGCAAGTCCAAATACACCCTCCAAGAAGAAACAAAAAATGCTAGGCAAAATAGTTGGGTAGGTAGATGGGGTTGCAGAAGTGGTGTTCCTTCCAAGCTGAATTTTGCTGATCAAATACAAGGAAAAAAACATAATGAAGCATGTCTAACTTCCCTTTTTTCCTGATTCATCACTCATTACTATCATCCCTTCACCAGGTGTGTTTATGAGAGAGATTCAAGGTTTTATGTTGATTCTTGATTCCTAAAAGCCACATTTCTTGTGCAAAATTCTTTTCATTTTGATCTACTCCCTAAACTAAGTTGTTTTCAAGAAAACTTAGTAATGTCACTCCTCACTCACCTTCTCCCTCCACATTAACCCTTAAAGATTCTATTATCTAACTCCCTATGTCACCCTTCCCTACTATTATAACACCATGGTGTATAAACCCAAAACATTCTATAAATATCCCCTCCTTGGCATTATAGCCATATGATCACTACCAGGGAATCAAATTGACATCTGGTCAGTTTGAGAACCAAGCCTAACCTCTCTTTCACCTTCAGAAACTCATCTACTTAGCCAACCCTTCATTTTGCCTAAGAAACCTTGAAAAAACCCTTTTTCACCCTTATACCCGCTCAAAAACAAAATATATGCAAAAACCCACTTTATCCGCCTTATCCTAAGTCTGGGACCCGTTCGCACGTTTATGCGAAAATTTTATGAAAACCCACTTAGCCTAAGTTTTAAATGCCGTGAGCAATTTTTCAAAAATCATTCAAAAACCATAGCTTCCGCCTTTTCCTAAAGTTTTCGGCTATACATAATTTGACAAAGAAATACATTACAAACCATGAAATTCATTAACATTTTGAAGGGTCCCGCCGGGCGCAAATTCCAAGCAAAATAATATTTTAATACCCGCCCGACGCCGTATCATCCGCGCAGATCTATGGCCCGTTGACTGTCCGATCAAGCCCTTTTCATCCGACGGTTGACGCGGATATCGGACCAGCCCCGACGTCCGAAGGATATCGTCCGATATCTGTCAGACGCTGACGTCAGGCCGGGTCCACGCGTCGCCCCCAAATTATATCGAAGCCCCCTCTGACAGATTCCTTTCTGTAGCATAAGCGGTCCGATATGTTACCACCGTGGTTTCCGGTTTTCCGCCAATCCGCCTGCCTGCGTCAACGCCGCGTTCGCAACCCCTGTCCACCATTGCTCCACCTGTCTGCCACCTCACCACCCCCGTGGACCACTCACAGGCCACCACATCACCTGATGACGTCATGCTGACGTCACCCGACCCTGACCCACCTGATGACGTCATGCTGACATCATCCAAAAAAGGCGCGAATGTCCCAAAAAAGCCATATTTTGTCAATTTTCGCGTTCTTTTTGCACTTTTGGAAAAAACTGTTGCTGCGCCCTCTGCATGCATTTTACGACCAATTACACCAACCTGCTCAAATCGACCAGGAGACCTTCGGCACGCCTACCCACCTACATTGGTGACCCGGCCCATCGATTTACCAAGTATTTCTCCCTGCAAGTCTTCTCTAAAGCCTGGTTCTTGTCTGCAATAACTGAAAAACTCACTTAAAGCACTGAAAACGTATAATTCACCGGTGAATTCTCTGCACCCAGCTCCCACTTGAAAATTTAACGGTCGAAATTCACTAGCCGAGCCTATTTTAACACAACCTTCATCGAAAACCTGCATTTTCGTTCGCGCAGTCGTGAACAGAAACCCGGAACCTACATTTAATTATTGAGGAAGGTCTGTTAAAGGCAAAGATTTGCCTTCTCAAGTGACTGAAACAGTATTTCAATTACTGCAAACTCACCCTGTTATCCTCCATTTCTCAAATTCAC
Source organism: Pinus taeda (assembly GCA_000404065.3). Classification (NCBI taxonomy): domain Eukaryota; kingdom Viridiplantae; phylum Streptophyta; class Pinopsida; order Pinales; family Pinaceae; genus Pinus; species Pinus taeda. Next base: position 189,894 of record APFE030712367.1, read on the forward strand.
CTCTTCACTCAGGCAGTGCTCTTGTTTCCCAGGCTAAGTAACATTAGTCTTCATACAAAACAGAGTCCAAGTAACCATGGAGACTCCAGTTGCACCGGTGGCCCTCAATATTGCTCCCTTAAATGCCCCTCAGAGAGAATTGGAGTGGCAGGATTTGGTAGACTTAGATTACCAAATCTCAGAGGACTCTTCATCACACAGCAAGTTCCACCTCCACCTGCTAAATGAGCTTAAGTCCAAACATATGGATGGGACAGACATATTAGGCATTTGGGATTCCTTCCTCCCAATTTTCAGGCTCCCTCAGGTCAACCAATTCCCTGACCTGATTCATCTATGTGCTGTCTGCTATGATCCCACTCAAAGAGTTGTGCTTGACCCTTCAGGCTCAGTTGTATTCTACATGACCCCTGAGGCCATTAGAGAGATGCTACAGTTCAAGACTCAGAAGAAATTGGTTCCCCTGTCTTTATTGGATTTGATAAACCAAGGAGCTAAGATGCTGACAGATGCACAAATCACAAAGTTAAACCAATTATTTATAAACTATGACACTGTGCAATACCCTCCTATCTTTGCTGGTTACCTCAACCAATTGTGTATAGACCTTGCAGATATGATCAGTTCCATCTTGAGGTACAAATTAGTGGAATATATTGATGAAACTGTGCTGGTGATGATGACTATGTTTTCCCCTGGCAAAACCCCAATCTGTTATGATTATGCCACCTACATATCAGATAAGATGCATGAGCAGTTCATGAACTTGTCAAGAGAGAAGGTGTTCAGATACACCTCCTACATCTACCACTTGATTTTATATTATCAGCATGAGAAATTCTCATTCATTGTCAAGAGAACAGATGCACAAGGGAATCCAAGGTCTGTAGTGTATTGGAGCTCAGTGTTTCATTGCAGAGCCTACTCTCCATACAGTTACTATGAATTTATAGACCTCTTCATTCACCCAGCCATGTCTTTGTTCCTAAGCTCGCCTCCTCCAAGACTGACTGATGAGATGCAGAGAATCCTGTAGTTATCCAAAGTATACAACATTGGGGATTGGTATTTTTACTAAAACTACACCGTAATCAGAATATATGGTTGTGAGTTACCCCCATACAGATTGCCCAAATATGTACCCATGAGACTATTTGCCCTTGAATACTTCAGGAAATTTGGGAATGCTAATATGATACACTTCTCAGGCAAGGGCAAGAAGGCACAGCTGAAAGTAAAAAACCAATTGGGCCACCTTGT